>VWZX01000315.1:419418-649832 GCA_013399015.1 Galbula dea | reverse complement strand
CTGCCTGCCTGTGTGCCGGGAGCCGTGGGGCGTTAGGAGCGGGGGGAGGGCCGCGGCTCGCCCCGGAGCGGAGCGGTTCGGCTCGGGCGGCATCTGGAGGCTGCAAACCTAAAAGTGACTTGGGGGCCTGGCGTACTCTCCGATAGTGCAGGGGGGCCGGTAGCCGCTTTGCTCTTGGGCGTTGCAGGGAGTCTGGGGTGATCCCGTGCCCCGGGTGGGTTTCGAATCTGTCACGGAGTTGTAATGCTGCTGACAAGCGGAGAAAGTTTCCTGCCCCTCTCAACCCAAAGCCTGTGGCAGTGGGAGATGACTGCTCCCGAGGTGTGCAGCTAGTGCGATGTGCCCCAAACTGCAGAGGAAGATGCGTGTTCCAAAAGTTACCGTGCGGTGCATGTGTTCAAGACTTCGCTCCGTGTAGTCGAGTGTTCAGGTTCCAGTCCCTTATGCTGTGGGGGGAGATTGCTTTAGGTGACAGCTTAAGAACGAAGGCAGCTTTTAATCTTCTGAGGGTCTCTGCCTGATGCTTGCTATGAGGCAGTGTCACTTTCCTGTAGCAGATGAAATTCACATGCAATAAATCCAGTTGTAGGACAGGCTGCTGCTGTGTACTTTATGCTGTCTCCTCTCAGGCCAATAAGAAACTCAAACTGCAGGTCTGTTTTTAGTCAAGGCAGAAAATAAACTGGATAAAGGAGCAGTAGCTATTTGTCCTTTAGAGACTTGCTGTGAAACTTGCCTGAGTGTCTTACTCCATTAATAACCTGGAACGTTGCTGAGAGCAGGGAGAGAGAACAGGAACCTTTCTGGAGTGTTTTGCCAGCCTTCCTGAAAACTTAGAATGCTCTTATTGCTTCTCCTCTGCTCTTAAGGGCTTTAAGTACCTTTGCAGTTTGCATCTTTGTTGTCTTTTTGCCCTTGAGTACACAGCTGTTGGAGGGTTTTTCTGAAGCCAGTCAGCACAGCCTAGAAAAAGTTCTTGTCAAGTGGTGTGGTGACATTGGGCAGTGAGTACACGTAGCAGACGTTGACCTGTAGTTTAGTTCAGTCGGTTTCTTGACCTATTTTGGGTAATCCTGGACAAGAAACAGAGTGTTTTGACAGCTCTCTTGGTAGTGGAGGGAAAACAGCAGGCCGTTAGTAGCAGGTATGTTGGTGTTTCCTTTGTGTTAGGAATTCGAGACAGTGTCATCAGGAGAAGGCAGCGTGCAGGTTTTCCTCCCTCAGATCTCCTCAGTGGGACGTGTAGGCTTGAGCAATCCACACCTTGGCAATGGGCAGCCAAGTTGTTGACTGCCTGTTGGAGGAAGGCCAGAGCCACTAGTCATGGTGATGTTGCTGCTCTGTTTATGTCTGGAGTCTGAAAGCTTTCCCAGGGCACTTCTGGTAACTTATTTTGGAAGACTGTCTGTGCTGCTGTGGCTTAAAGCAGCCAGGCTGTGGCTTGGGAAATACACATATTGGACAAGCTTTTGGCAGCACTGTGGCATTGCACCTGAATTGTTTGTTGTGCTCAAGGCCTGTGTGTTGTAGCCTGGATCTGGTCTCAGTGTTGCAGTGGAACAGTAGTTTGTCAGCACCTTGAAGTGGCAGGCTGATGCAGATGTGTTTTGCTGCTTTGTAAAGGGACTCACAGATGGAGTTATTGCTTGGTGGGGAGAAGGTCCTTCAGAGGGCTGTCAGCTACAGGGAGTCATAGAATGGCTTGGGTTGGAGGGGAACCTTTCAAGGTCATCTAGACCAGCTCCCCTGTACTGGGCAGGAACACCTTTAACCAGATCAGGTAGCTCAGAGCCCTGTCCAACCTCACTCGGAGTGGTTCCAGGGGTGGGGCATCCACCACCTGTGGGCAACCTGTGCCAGTGTTTCACCACTCTCAGTGTAAAAGAATTTCTTCCTTATATCCAGCCTAACTCTTCCTCTTTTAGACAAAGCTATTACCCATTCTCCTGTTCCAACAGGCCCTGCTAAAAAGTCTGTCCCCTTCTTTCTGGCAGGCTCCTTTGAGGACTGAAAGCCTGCATTAAGGTCTCCCTGGAGCCTTCTCTTCTCCAGGCTGAACAACCCCAACTCTCTCAGCCCATCCTCACAGCAGAGAGCTTCCAGCCCTTACATAATTTTGGTGGCCTCCTCTGGCCCTGCTCCACCAGTTCCCTGTCTCTCCTGTACTCTCCAGAGCTGGCCCCAGCACTGCAGCTGAGGTCTCCCCAGAGCAGAGCAGAGGCAGAATCCCCTCCCTGCCCTGCTGGGCACACTGCTGGGGGTGCAGCCCAGGACAGGGCTGGCTTCTGGGCTGCAAGTGCACATTGCCAGCTCATGTCCAGCTTTTCCCCCACCACTACACTGACATCCTTCTCCACAGGCTGCTCTCCATCCCTTCATCCCCCAGCCTGGAGTGATGCTGGGGCTTGCCTCAGCCAGGTGCAGGACCTTGCCCTTGCCCTTGTTGAGAGTTTCAGGTTTTTTGGTACCTGCGTGTGTAATTGTGGAGTCAGTTGGTGCAGTGAAAATGGAGAAAGCTGTGTAGAAAGTGGTTTTAGTAGAGCATAAGGAATCATGCTTTTTGTTTTGAGCCTGCTGTAAGATCTTCCAGCAGTATTAGAAGAGATGATCTCAAATCAAATCCTCTTTTGGAAGGGCACATTAGCCCTGTGCCTGACAGCTAAGGATGTCTGTGCAGATTGAGCCTGTGGATCTTGATTTGGTTGTGGTTTATTTTTGTGGCTTACAATGGGATGGGATGGTCATGGTTTGGTTCCAGGCTTCCAGTGTGCTTCTGGAAACAGAACTCATGGTCAGAATTACCTGCTCTATTCCTTGCCCAGCAGCACTGGTCCTCTGTGTTAGGAAGATGTTCTCATGGGGCCTTCAAGATCATCTAGTTCCAACCCCCCACCTCCCACGAGATCAGGTTGCCCACAGCCCCAGCCAGCCTGGCCTTCAAAGTTTCCAGGGATGGTGCTTCCACAGCCTCTCTGGGCAACCTGTTCCAGTGTCTCCCCACCCTGACAGGGAAGAACTTCCTCCTAATATCCAATCTAAATCTCCCCTCCTCTAGTTTGCATCCATTCCCCTTAGTCCTGTCACTTCCTGACCTCCTAAACAGCTTTCTTCAATGCTCCTGTTTACCTTCCCAGCCTTGCAAGCCTATTCTGCCTGGGTTTGTTTCATAAGCAGTTGTGTGGAGGCTTCACAGATGATTAAATGGAATTAATCCTGGGGTGGGTCAGTAAATACCTTTTGGACACTCTTTGTAGTTCAGTGGGATAGCAGAGGGAGCAACTGTGGTGGAAGATGGTGAACAACTTCCATGTGTCTGTAAGCCTTTCTCTGACCTGTGTGTGCAGTGTCACTGAGCAAACTCTGCCCTTCCTTACCTTGGGGAGCTGAGAGTCCAGGCTTTGGGGGTAAGAGATGTTAACAGATTAACCATTTTGTCTTAACAGGAAGATGTTTATTGGTGGCCTTAGCTGGGACACTACCAAGAAAGATCTGAAGGACTATTTCTCCAAGTTTGGGGAGGTTGTAGACTGCACTCTGAAGTTGGATCCCATCACAGGGAGGTCCAGAGGCTTCGGCTTCGTGCTCTTCAAGGAGTCAGAGAGCGTGGACAAGGTAGTGTGACTCTCCTGGAACATGCTCACTGTGGGTACCAAAGTACAGCCCTCAGGGGACTGGGTGCATGGGTGCTGTTGGGTGCTTGCAGGGGAGTGTCCTGCAGGCCACTGGGCCTCAGCACTTTACAGTTTCTGTAAGTATCTGCTGCCTCCTACTCTGAAAGCAATAACTGACAAAGAACTTCAGAGCTGCTGTGTGAACCCCAGAGCAGAGCCAGTGGCTTTGAGAGATTTGGGCTTGATCCAAGCAGAAAAATAGCTGCTAGCCTTTCTAAAATGCTGTTGGCCCAGCACACTGAAACCTTTTCACCTTCACTGACCTTT
Source organism: Galbula dea (assembly GCA_013399015.1). NCBI lineage: Eukaryota > Metazoa > Chordata > Aves > Piciformes > Galbulidae > Galbula > Galbula dea. Next base: position 645,894 of record VWZX01000315.1, on the reverse strand, counting down.
GGGGATATCTGAAGTACGGTCTTTACTTCATGAGGTTTGAGGCTGGGACTATAGAATACTTCCTGAGAAATGTTGCACTCTTCCTGCCCCTCAGGGAGCTGTGGTTCCAGTTGTCTCTTGATAGGCTTGGTCAGAACTGTGTCAGTGGGCAGCAGTCAACATCATGCAACTGTTGTGTTTTGGGCAACAAATTATTGCTGTAAAGAAAGTCATGAAATTGAAGCGATAGCCTGAACAAAAGTGAAACATCAAATAACTGCCTCTTGCTCAGAACACAGTGAAAGGTTTACAGGGACCTGAAAGATCATGTTTTCATTTTCCACAGGTCATGGACCAGAAGGAACACAAGCTGAATGGAAAGGTCATTGATCCCAAAAGAGCTAAAGCCATGAAAACAAAAGAACCTGTTAAAAAGATTTTTGTTGGGGGCTTATCTCCAGACACTCCTGAGGAGAAAATAAGGGAATATTTTGGAGGTTTTGGTGAGGTATGTGGTGACATACATGGTCTATGTGTTCTGTCTTTGCCATTTTAGTACAAAAAAGAGCCCCTAAATTCAGCCTGCCTGGAGGCCACTGTAAGCTTAATGGCCACGGTAGCTTCCTGTGTCTTAGTAGAGAGAATTTTAATGATAAGAGTATTAATTACAGGCTTTGAGTTGCATAAACTGTGCTAGTGGAAGGAGATGGATCAGAGTCAGGTCATGGGATGGCTTACAGTCTGGACTGGGACAGGCTTGGGAAGCAGTGTCATTGAGCTTGCTGCTCTGGTCATTGGGTGAGATGCTCTTCAGCCTCCTCTGCTGTGACACACAGAGGGTTGGCTGAATTCTGTGCCAGCGTGTGGTCTGCGTCCCTCTGTCCCCAGGTTTTGGGGGTGCAGATGAACAGAATAGCAGTGCAGTCCCTTAACAGCTGGCACAGCTGCTGCTTCCCTGTTAGCTCTCAGGTGTTCCCAACTCACTTGGCAGGGAGTTTGGTTGTCAGATACCTGCCATCTGCCTACCTTAGAGACAGTTCACTCTGGGCTACAGACTTCAGCTGCTTTTGACCTAAGCTGAAGTCTTGTGTGCCATGTGCAAGGAGAACTTCACTGCTTGTAGTCAAGTGTAAAGTTTGTCCTGTTTGACATCTGATTTTAGCAACACTGGGAGGTTGGAACAACACAACAAAGCTACATCTTGTTCATACAAAACCTGAAGGCTTAGATCTGCACAAGGTTTGAAACACCTCAGTCTTAACCGAGTTCAACCTGGAAGTCAAACTGAGACTGGTTTTTCCAGCCCAGCTGAAATATTCTTTGTGCACCATGTTTTATCTGAGTTCCTGAAAGGGAAATGTTCCTATGAGTCAGTTAGAGGGGAAAAACATCTCTTCCACAACTGTGAACACTGTTTCTGGTGAAGATGATGTTTGTGATGGTTTCTAGTGATGTAAAGCCCCATGAAGGGAGCACAGTATCATATTCAAGTCTAAATAGTTTCAGTTAACAAATAGGACTTGTCAGGAACGTTTTAGAAGGGGCATGGATGGCAAGATGAAAGCTAAACTCACTGTCTCCTCCCAGGTGGAATCAATAGAGCTGCCCATGGACAACAAAACTAACAAGAGGCGTGGGTTTTGCTTCATCACTTTCAAGGAGGAGGAGCCAGTGAAGAAAATCATGGAAAAGAAATACCACAACGTTGGGCTTAGTAAAGTAGGTGGAGTTTGTCCTAGAGAAACTGAACACTGACAGTAAAAAGAATGACATTATCAGCTGCATCTGCTTGGGGGTGGTGCTCTGGAAATACCTGTTTTTTCCCCCATGTAGGCATGAAGCCTGTGAAGTGTTTGTATAGGTCCTAGGAGGAATCTTACCTTCTGAGCTGAGGGGGAGGTTCTGCTGAGGTGTTTGTACTGCACCCCTGTGGGGTGAGGGCTTGGGCCACAGTGGTTTGTTCACTGTGAAGCTCCAGTGTTCTCTCTCTGTGTGCTGTGGCCCTGACCCCCAGTATCAGGCTGCACTGTTTGCCTGCTAGCTGGATCTCTCTGTGTTTAATATGGAAATGCTTTGTTGTTGGAAGCAAAATACCAGTTTATTTTAGAGTGCTTCCCAAACTGAAGTGAAATGGGAAGTTAGGCTTTCCTCTTGGGAGTTAGTTCCTTTCAGATACCTGCTTGAAACCCAACCTAGTAAAAACCCCTCAGACTGTAGCTGTTTTCTTCTTCATTGGATAACTGTGTAGTGGAAGCTTCAGAACAGAGTGGAGTAAAACTGTTGCCCAGCCTTTTGTAACTCAGGTTTGATTTTACTTTCCCCAGATCAGTAGGCCTCAGAGGTCTCTGTCAAAGGGGAAACAAAGACTTAGAAAGAAACAAGCATCTTCCCAGAATTAGTTCTCCTGGCAGAAAATGAGGAATCTTGAAATGCTTTTGTAATGCCAGTGTCTTAGAACCATGTGCAAGTTGGGAGAGTGTAAGTTGCCAGGAGAGCACCAGGGTGACCCATTCCTATTTTCTGCTCACTGTTCTGTAAGTTGAAGAAGGGTTTGGGAGGCTTCTCTTTGCTCCTGGGATCTGACTTGTCCCTTTCTGTTTCAGTGTGAAATCAAAGTAGCCATGTCAAAGGAACAGTACCAGCAGCAGCAGCAGTGGGGCAGTCGAGGAGGCTTTGTGGGGAGAGCTCGAGGAAGAGGTGGAGGTAAGCTTGCACTGCCAGGGGCCTGCCTGAACAAAACCAAGGCTCCTGCAGCTCTCAGGTTTTGACACCTTGTGTTGCAGGCCCCAGTCAAAACTGGAACCAGGGATACAGCAACTACTGGAATCAAGGCTATGGGAGCTATGGCTACAACAGCCAAGGGTATGGAGGTTATGGAGGATATGACTACACTGGGTACAACAACTACTATGGATATGGTGACTATAGCAGTAAGTACTGAGCTGCTTAGGAAGAGTCCTAATGTGCTGCTTGTCAGGAAATTGCTGCTACAGACAGGAAAGGTGGATGGATGGCTTTGAAACATGCTTTCAGCTGACTTAGCAGCATTCATCTTAGGTGTTGGGTCCCTGGTTTCACACAGCCTTCTGCCTCCACTCTCTCCACTACACTCTGTCAAGGGGGCATGGACACTAGTTCTGTAGTGGGGCTGCTAGGAAGCCCTGTATCCATGTGAGATGGGACTGTTGCCTCTCCTGCTCACAAAGGAAGGTGCTCTTCAGCTTCCTTACTTTCACAGCACTGTTAACTGGTGAGAGAGAGGCCTCCACCTTAGCTGTCTCCTTACAAACCTGCTCTGTAGACTGTTTGGGTTCTTGAAGTGGCTGGTCTTGGCCAGGAGCAGAATGTAAGTTTGAGGACTGCAGTGATCCTGTAAGAGACAATGAGACTACCCAAGGCTGTGGTTCCCACGCTGGTGATGAGCCTGTGAGCTGAGTTTGGACACGGACAGCAGGCAGCTGCACAGTTACACATGCATGTAAAGGGTGGAAGGGGAGGCAGTCCGTCTTCTGCATTTCCCTGCCAGTGGCAAATTCACTCTGCCTCAGGATGGCAAAGACCACTTGAAGTTTTGGAGTAAGCCAGGGGTTTTGTGACTAGGGTTGTTTGTCTCCCAGGTGCTGTTGGATGGGTGGGTGTAAATCTTCATGTTCTGGAGAAGCTGGAGTTGGGAGTGGGGTGAGAACCGATTTCGAGTCGTTTGGTGTTGCTTAGGAGTCAGGGTGAGGGAAGCTGGCTTCGAAAGCTGCCTCAGCTGGTGGCAGTGCTGTGTCCTTCTGAAACTCTGGAACTTTCCATCTGATAGCTTTCTGTTCTGTTTAGATCAGCAGAGTGGCTATGGGAAAGTATCTCGACGAGGCGGTCATCAAAATAGCTACAAACCCTACTAAATTATTCCATTTGCAACTGCCCCCAACCAGGTATGTCCTGAACAGATAACTTCCAGCTCTTGCTTTTGGTTTGCTAATGAATAGTAATTGGTTTCAAATCTACTGCCTAAGCTTACAGTAATGATTAGTGGTTGAGAATGGGACAGCACCCAGTAACTGTAAGGTACCGGTGCTCTTAAGCTTCTCTCTTCTTCTTTTTTTTTTGCCCTGTAATTAACGAGTCAGTAAAGTTAACAGGTAAAGTACTGCTAATGGGTACAAATTAAGGAAAAAGAAAAGAAAAGAAAAGAAAAAAGAGAAAGCCAGTATTGCCTACTAACTCTGACATTATACCTTGTTTGTACCCGCCAGCGGGGACTTCCTTGCAGGCCCTGTGTCGCGCTGACTTCCCGATTCTCACAGGCCCGCTCAATGCGGACAGGGTACGAGATGCTCACGCTCTCGAATGCTGCCGTGTGGTATGGTCTCTTCCAACATCCTGTATCAGCATTATAAAATACAAATGGATACTTCAAGCTTTGCCTTCACTTATTTCTTTTGCTTTGATTAAAAAAAAAAAACAAACCCAAAACAAAAGCCCAAAGCCTATCTGGAATGTCGTTTGACTGTGTTTTTTACAGGCCCAGTAATGGTTAAATACGTCAGCTTACTGAATAATGTTAACTTTGTTCTTCTAAAGGATACAGCTTGTCTCTGGATTGTCCAGTCTTAATTTTATATTGGATTAATCTATTTTTTTAATGCTTGCTTTTCCCATTTATAGACATTGTAGCAGTAATTGCAAGAAGTTCTTGAGCTGAATTCCTGTTGTGTCGACTTCTCCTGACTGCAATCCGGCTCTAGTAGCTCATGTCACCTTTGCTCTGAGTTCCACTTGCTTAATGGCTAAGCTAATCCTATCCCATAGTCCTTACGTGCAGCTTCTGGACCCAAAAGGTCCAGCCACCACACCAGCTTTGCTGGTGGTTTTGGGTATTAGATTATCTTCTGTAACATCTAAGACTAGAAGCATTTTTTTTTTTTCCCCCTAAGTAAATTTCCAGCCTAGAATGAAAAACTTGTCTTAAACACTGGTGCACATGTGGATTTCCAGCTCATGGACTCTCCTGTTCAGCTTTAATTTTAAAAAGCATATATTTCCATGATTAATGTTGATATACCATATTTAATAGAGTGGGAAGTAGGGCTTATCTAAAGTGCAATTGTCTGTAAAGTAAAGAAAAGAACAGAAACCAAAAGAAACAATGTTCTGCTGCCTGCTGCTTTCCACAGGATGACTTCTTCCTCTTTTCTTTTTCCCTAGGTGGAGATGCAGTATTTTCTCATGGGAAGATGCATTTGAGGTGGCACAGGCTACCTGCTAATAGCAGTTCAGACTCAGTTTTGTATCGAGTCCCTGAGTTGGAAGTAAGACGTTGGGTCCCTCTGAAGTTTAATTGAGTTCTCATTAAGACAAAATTGCTTTCACCATCTTACTTCTTAATTGCTCTGCTTCAGAATCAATTTGTTTTCTGCCCCTTCCTCAGTATTGTAGCTCCAGTCTTGTGTTCAGAAGCCCAGTGTGCCAGTGTCATGATGTAGTTGTGTCTTACTGGTTTTTTAATAAATCTTTTTTGTATAAACAGGTGTTGGCTCTTTTCTCCCTGCCAGCCCAGAGACACCCCTGCAGGAGAGCAGCTGGGAGCTTTAGTCTCTGCCTTTCCCTCTTTGCAGAGGGCAGGCCTGTATCCTAACTGCCATCCTGTCTCTGCAGTAGAAGGATGAGGAGCTAGTTTTGCAGTTGCCTTCCTGCAGAGTAACACTTAACCATTCCTTACAGCTAAAGAAAAGCTGCTGCACTTGCTGGATGTGCACAGTAAAGGTTTGCTCTTCATTGTGCTGATTCATGAGCAGGCCAGAGTAGAGCTGCAGAAGTAACTGCATGTTTGCATGACAGCTGCAGGATGTGGAACTGATCACAGTTTGCATGGTGTCAGATGAAGGAAGGTTTTTGCCATGGTAAAAGTTTGATTCTAGTCAAGTTAACACGGGTTGTAAGTGTCCCAGCAGTCCTTCTGAGCTGGAGTTGGGGGTGAAAGGTTTCCAGCCAAGAACAGAGGGTTGGGCAGTCACAGCCATACCCATCTCAGGCCTTCTCTATCCTGTGGAAGATACCCAGAAACTCCTCCTGTGGTGTGCCAGCCCCCTGCCCCCTCAGGGACATAAGCTGCAGCATGGACTATGTTAAAAGGCAGGAGCAGCAGCAGCTGATGAGTTGGAAATAGAGCAGTTGCTAGCTGCTGGGGGTGGGCACGATCTGAACACGTGTTCCCGTGGAGCTTTTTTAGTTCCTCATCCCCCCACAGGCAGCTCTCTGGCTTTGGTTGGTGTGTATCACAAGAGGGCAGCCTTTGCCTGACTCAGTGAAGTTTCCCACCCAGCAGAAGCTGGAAATGGGAAGGTCCTTGGCCACGGATGGGCTTCCAGGGAGAGGGGAACTGAAGGAAGGAGCTGCCATCAGGACACAGCCACTTGCAGCTGCAGTGGCAGTGACCCCTCCTCAGCTGGGAGTGAGAAATAGCCACTCTCCTCTGTGGGATCCCTGTGGGAAGAGGACTGCTGCTGGCTTGAAGACTGAATGGAAAAGCAGCAGACTAAAAGTAAGGCATTGAACCAAAACAGCTGGGTAGCACTGCATTGAAAATGCTCTCTCAGGCACTCTGAAGCTGCCTGAAATGCAACTCTTCCTTCCTTTGCTTCCCTGTTCACTGCTCAGGCCTCCAAAGCAACCCAACCTGCCACAGCAATGTAAACCTCTTTTGCCAGGTAGTGCAGAGAGCAGTGTTGTGGCCCACAGGTACTTACTTGCCTTTCTCCCCTGCCACTGAGGCCCCAGTGAGGCTCCTGGTGAGCACTGTGTCTGAAATACTCTTGTTTGCTGCAAGTTATGTGCCATTTCCTCTAGGCCTGATTCTGAACTGCCATGCAGCAAGGAGGAGGAGAAAGGTCCCACAGCAATTGAGGGGGAAAGGTAACATCCTCCACTGCCCACAGCAGGGTGCATTGTTCTTCTGGCAGCAGCAGGAGCAGGAAACATCAAAGCAGGGGGGTGGTTGCTTTACTGCCTCCCCCAGTAGCTTCAAAACATGCTTCTGTTGTTGCAGGCAGCATTATCAACAGAGGAATCCTTCAGGCAGAAGGGGTTGATCTGTCTGCCTGACAACAAGATGAGCTGCTTTGAACTTGCTTGCTCACAACACTCACTCCATTCTGAAGCAGCAGCCTTGAACTTCAAGCACAGCTCCTTCTGATGCTCTTCTCTATGGCCTGTTCTCTCAGGAAAAACACATTTGAAGAGCAGCAAGGCATTCCAAATGAAAGTGCTACTGAGGTATCAGACAATAAAGAAAAGCAGTTGAAAAGCCAAGGGACTCTATGCTTTTTCCACCCCCCCCCACCCAGTGTCTATTATTGCTACCTGGACTGGTTTATGCCTTACTCTTCTTTCCAGGGAAGCTATTTCAGCCTGTGGCCACTCAGCCATACTTCAGGGCTTGCAGAGGATCCTGCTGGAACACCCAGACAGATGCTTTGTTTTGGCTCTGGCTCTCTGCAATGGGCTGGCTCCAGATGCTGCTTTCCACTGCAGTTAGAAATCCACCTGAGAATGACTTCTCCTTTCAAGCTCTGGACTTCACAGGGCAGGAAAGAAAAGCACTAACAGAAAGCAGAAAAATCAGAAAAATGCTACCCCACAGTGTCCTTGACACTCAGATTGCTTTGGCTGTGTAACCAGCTGGTGAAAAGCAGCTGCTTTAGTCACTGTCTCCTTTACATTGGTCTTCCTGAGAAGTAATCACTGTGAAAGCAGGGCAGTGAATTTCCTTGGCTCACAGGGAGACCTTCTGGGGCTATTCTGTACCTCAAATTGTATAATAGGGGGAGGGGGAAAAAGGAGGAGAGGGGAGGAGGGAGAGAAAAAGGGAGGAGGAAGAGAAAAAGGGAGGAGGGAGGGGAGAAAAAGGGAGGAGGGAGAGAAAAAGGGAGGAGGGAGGGGAGAAAAAGAAGAGGAAGAGAAAAAGGAGCAGCATATTCCAGAAGAGCTGAATGCAGCACAGTGGAATAATGGCAAAGTGTCTGTAGGTATCAAATGATAACAATGCCTGGCACTAAACTCCTCTCCCATCAGGGCTCAAGGCCCTTGGTGCTCCTGGAATATGTAGCTCAGGAACTTCCAGCCCTTTGTAGCAGCAAAGTTAAGGACAGCATTCCCCTTCAGTATGTCCTAACAGAATTCAGACACTGAATACTTGCCTGAAAAGGGCAGAACACAAAAACCAGCTTGCCTGAACACTGAGGAGATGCAACAGAGAGAGATATTTATTCTTATTTCTTTTCTTTTTTTAAATGACAGTGGCAGGAGAATTGCAAACACTTTTTTTGCCATACATGTGCTGTTGCTTAGTGAGTTTGTGTCCAGTGTCACCTACAGCTACAGGTTCTTGTTTTTTCACCAGGTTCCTCTGAGGATAAATAGAGTGACTAAATATTCAGAGCTACTACAGACTTACTGGGTGTGTAACACAGTGAACTACTCCAGTCATAATCCATACAGCAAACACCCCAGGAGCCTGTTTGGTTCCCAGCTGCAGTTGGGAAGAAGCTTCATCTTTTTCCTGTGTGACTTCTTGCTCTTGCAGCCAGAGAGGACTGTGTTCTCCATTAGCAGCCTTTCAAAACCAGGCAGTTATAGAAAATAATGACTTCATAAAAACATCATTTCCTATTTCAACACAATCTGTACACCAGTTTCTCCAAGATTCTTCTAGAGAAGTTAGCTTGTTCAGCCTAACAGAAGAAGGGAGTTGAGCATGGAAGGGTAGAGTGACAAGACTGTAGAGCAGAAATAAGAATGTCTGTAGCATGTAGTGGTTAGTGGTAAACAATCTAAAGAAAGAAAGAACAAAAGCATGAAAGAACCAAAGAATGACAGAAAGAACCTCCCTAGAAGTTGTCAAACAGTCCAAGCTCCAGAGCTACTATCTTTTCCCAGCAGGTGTGTTTTCTACCACAGCCTGGATTTTTATTCCTTTCTATCTTTAAAATAACTTATAATAATAATAATAACAGGGATGAGTTTGCCTACCAGCAGCCAACTCAAAATAACAGCATGGAAAACAAAACCTGAAAATAGAGCCAGCATTCCAGTGGTGGGGAGAAATTCTCCCCAGCAGCCAATTTGGTCAGCACAGTCTTTCCTCTTCTTAGCAACCCCAGTCAGAAGAAGTTCCTGGCTCTATGAAGCTTATTTGGAATGGAAGTTCTGCAATGCAGTTATCAGTGAAAGAAGTGCTTTTTCCCCCTCCTCCCCTCTGTAAGCTACTGCAAGCTCTGCAGAGTCCTTGTAGCAGCAAGCTGCAGCAAAAAGAAGGGGAGAAAATACTCCCTGCAGGTGTGAAGTGATTCCCAGGTGGCATCTGAGCTCCTCCAAGGAGTCTGTCAGTGCTCTGCAGCTGAGTGTGGGCTCTGCCTTCTCCTCTGTCAGGTCCCAGAAGCTGCTTGTTTGTTCTTGAGTTCACTTCTTTCATCTTTGCTGACACAATCTTGCAACTAACTGCAGGTTTTTCCACTCCATGTAGAGAAAGAGAAGCCAAGGATGCCCCTGGGTAATGCACATCAGCTCACGAGGGCAGGCAGAGCAGCCTTCCTGTGCTCTAGACTCTGCCCAGCAGCACTGACCTGAAAGGAAGAGGGGAATGTAAATAAGTAAAGATAATCATTAGAATGATGTAAATCATCTCAGACAGCTTCAGAGAGCCTTAGCTAAGGATCCTGTGAAGCCAAGCATTTTGTTATCCCAGATTCTGAAGCTCAGAGTCTTTCTCTGTCCACCTTGCCACCCTGTGTGATGCAGAGTGTCTGTGCACTGCTGTAAGGAGCTCTACCTCTCTGTCCTCTCCCCAGAAGAGCTGGGATTGATTCAGCAGATGGAATGGCTACATCCCCTTGTGATATCCTAGGGAGAAACCAGCAGGGCCCAAGGAGAGGTCTCTGGGTCTCTCTGTGGTGCTACAGAGCTAGAATGTTCCACCCAAGGGTACCTCTAGGTATTAATGCAGCAGTTGCCTGCAGCAGTGACAGGAACACCTGACTGATGTCAGTTTGGGGATATTGGTAGTTTTAAGACTAAAGTGGAGGTCTGGCTTAGGGGTGAAAACACAGAGCAGTCACACCCCTGCTTCATTCTGTCTCCAGCTATGCACCTGAGCAGTTTCCTCTGCTGCTAGGAATTCAGCCTTAAAACCCCAAACATTTATTGACAAAGCATGAGGTAAAACATGATGGTTCATGCTTCCTTCCCCAGCCAGTGAAAGGAAAGAGTCAGGGAGGTTATGTTCAACCAGCAGCAGAAGAAAAGCCCAAAAAAAAAGAGGATTTTGCTTACATTTGTTTTTCCCAGCTTGGACTCTAAACTGTCAGCTGGTCTGATGAATGCCTTTGCCCCAGAGTGATCTTTGTGCAAACCTCACCCCTGTCTGAAAGGCTAGAAGCACAAAGGGATGCAACAGCTGCAGAAACATCTGCCTGGGAACCAGAGGGCTCTGGAAAGTGCTTGGGAGGAAGCTGAGATTTCCTAGTTGTTTGTTTCCTACACTGAGTAAGACAAGAAATTAAGATACAAAAAGCACTTCTTCTCATTCCCATCCCCTAAGGGGCAGAAGGCTTGAGAGGGTTCCAGACAAAGGCTTTTGACTCTTTGATGCTTGCTCTGCATCCCATTCTCTTGACTTACTGCTGCAGGTAACCTCTGACACAAACCTGAGTGTCTTCCATCTGTCCTTCTCAATGTGGTTCTCAGGACTCTCACTCTCATAGGAAGCCAAGTAAAGGGCTGCAACCAGAAACAGATACAGCTAGTTAGGCTCTACTGGCAAAATTTGTTCTCCCTGGACAGTGGGCTGCAGTAAAATGAAGCAGCCCTGGAGCATGCATCCCTCAGCTTAGGGCTCCAGGATCCCATTAGAACATAGCATTGCTTATAATTACACCCAGACAACACTAACAAACAGTGCATGAGAACCAAGCCTACCCTGAGGGTGAAAAAGCAACCAGAGAAAGCTCAAAAGCACAAGAGTGGAAGAAAGCACAAGAGAGAGAGGAAAAGCTGAGCCCAGGGACATGGTGCTTTGCAAGCAGCTAGTGCAGTCCCTCTTGTTTTCCTCCTCAAGCAGCATCCCTTAGTGGAAAGCATCCTGAAAGTCCATGTAAATACACTCCAGGTGCTAGTTTAAATTCCATCTCAGAGAAACACATCATGGTCAATTCTCACAGGCCATGGGCACACACACATGAAATAAAAACAACAACAACAACAACAAAACCCAAAGCCAAACCAAACCAAACCCAAGCACAACTCCACAACTGCCTTTCCTTTCTGTAAGGGAGGAGCGTTTTTTTTACTTGCCAGGGAGAGATGTCTGAGGACAAAGTCTGTCTTTACTGTGAGGAAGCCACAAGTTAAGATGAGGAGAAGCCTAAGCAGCAGGCAGTGAGAGCAGGCTGCAGGCAGCTCAGAGCTACTTACCATCATCACTGAAGACTGGGACAGTCAGCAAGTACTGCAGAACCTTCCGGTCCCTCTGGAAAGGACACTCCACTTGCTTCCAGGCCATAAACTCACTCACTTGTTTTGCCAGCTCCCAAAATTTCTGTCAGAACAGAAGAGAAAACAGCAGAGGTGCTAGATACTGGAAGGACATTCCAGATCATCACACAGCCTAGCTTTAGAACCAGGCTCCTTCAGGCCAGGGACTGGAAGTGAAATGTACTGCAATTTTATCGGAGTCACGCAGGCTTCCTGAAAGCTGAAAGCATCAGAAAGCAAATCATGAGGTTACCCACAATGTCAGATAGCAAGTGTCAAATTGGAGGCAGAAGAACTACTGAAAGACCAGGGACTCCAAACTCCCCCACTGCTGCTCTGGGTCATGTCTTCTGTTAGAGATAATATGTGACTGACCTGTACCAAAATACTGCATCTGTTCCTTGCCAAAGGATGAACTGACCTTTTACATGTGGAACTGAAAAAGGAGCTCTAAAAGACTCATTTGAATGAGTTTGTCATTAAGTGTAAGGAACCTGTGAGCTGAAATGCTTAGATGAATTGGGGGAAAGTTCTGGGTTGTTTTTTTTCCCTGCCAAAAACCTCTGACTACTGAAAGGGTTTCTGGAAACATCCCATCTCCAATAAAACTGCTTTATCCTGAGGACCTCCCAGCTGCTGTGTGAGAAGTAACAGATACACTCAACTTCCAGGCTAATTTTCCTCTCCTAGGATCCAGTAGAAGCTGAACCATGCCCTGCTTCAGCTCCCTGTCCAAGGGGCTGACCCTGTGGCAGTGACCCAGGCAGGGCTCTGCTCACCTCAAAGTTGACGTGGCCGTTTGGCAGGCGACTGGCACAGCCCTCGTTCAGGAAGTAGATGTCTTTGATCAGGAGGCTGAAGAAAGGTATCACAATCTAAGGAAAGAACAACATCATTCCCAGTCTGCTCCCAAATCCAAAGACAATGCTTTACAGAGCAGTACTGATGCATGGTTCACAGCCACCCTCGAATCTGGAAGGTGGATTTGAAGCCAGTGCATTGCTCAACCCCCTGCCTGATCTCACCATTTCCACTCATCTCCAGATCTAAAGCCTGCACTCCACAGAATCCAGACAGCAGCTCTGTCTAGATTTGAGTTTTAGAACACCTCTCCTGAGTAAATTTTAAAGCTTTTCCACCCTAAACCATAAACACTGAGCACAAGTCATAGGAATAAGAACAAATGACCAGCAACCTCATTTCAGTTCTCAGCCTTTCCACCTGCATGACTGGCTTGTGAGCCACATTCCTCTGTCAGAAAAGAAAGGAGCTGAGGCAATGCACTTCTTTGATTTAAAGACTCAAAGCAATCCCTTAGCACTTGCACCTTTCAGCCAGCATCCAACTGAACAGCAGCCCTGAGATGCTCATTTTCATTTTGCTCCCTGGTTCCATCAAATATTCAATTTACTTCCTTAGTAGCTTAGCCATTCCCATTCAGTTTGGGGGTTTTTCCTACTTCTTAGAAGCTCACCAGGGGTAGAGTTGCTGAGAAGAAGACTCCCAAGACATAAAGCTTACTTCCCATGCACTTTAACAAGCCCAGACCATTTCTGCTCACTGCCAAGCCACCTTGCAACCATACCTTCTCCCTGCTGCTGTGAGCTGTCAGGGACCTCTGAGTGGCTCCACGCAGAGCAGTTCGGTAGTTACAGAAGTTGCTGGAAGGATCCATCTGGTGCTACAAGGAATGGGACAAAATGTAACTGAGGAGCCAGGGATATCACCACACACACACTTCTTTTTCATTTGAGCAAGAGGTCTGCTGAGCAGCACCAGAAACATGGCCCTGTAGAGGACTGCAGGATCTCTTCACCTACAGAACCTTGTTTCTGTGCTGACAGCACAACAAGGGATCTGATACAAGTCAGGAGCAGGAAAGCAAAAGCAGGCTTCCAAGAGGGAAAAAAAGGTAGCTAAACTTTAATTCAAAAGCCCCAAAAATCACAAAACTAAGACAACAAAGGGGTCTTGGCACTAGATTTCTGCTCTCCCAGGTATTCAGGTTTGCAATGGCAAGGCAAGATCAGACACCTGAAGCTGTTAGTGTTCCAGGACTGACTGCTGCACCTCAATGCCTAGGTTGACTGCATGGCTCACACAGCACATCCTTCACCTGCAAAGTCCAGCCTGCATGTTAGGGTTGAAGGAAACAGGGCTGTTACCTTCAGAGCAACTTCCTAAGCTGTGCAGCATCTAACTTTGGCACAAGGAAAGCTACTTCCCACCCCAGGGTGGGGGAAGGAAGCGTGAGGTGGCTCCAGCCACCCAGTTTTAATCTGTTCTCATAACACAAGCCAAATCTCCTGGTGATAATAATAACTATTCCATGCTTGAGGCAACACAAAACATTACATTTTCTTTATCTCCTTATTAAATAACCTGAATTAACAGCCAGCCACTCACAGCAGGATAATTAGCTGGTTGGTAAATCATCTGTTGAGTAAATCATAAACTTATGCACTGCACTGCAGCACCTACATGATCTCTGCCCTCTGAAGGTAACTGGCAACCAACTATTTGAAGATTAATTTCTCTGAAAGGCCAAGGCAGTCACCTTACAGCTCAACTTGATTTTCAAAGGTAGAGCTGCATTAGGTCACTCCACACCATCCTTCTCAAGCACAACTCTTCATTAGGTCAACCTACACCATCCTTCTCAAGCACCACTCCCTTTCAAAGGTTGTCTAGAGACTGTTTTAGTTATTTTTAAAACAATGATTCTTAAGGGGAGGGTTGGGAAGTTAAAAACAAACAAACCAACCAAATATGACTTCAATTTCCTTCTTCCAAATCCAAAGAACAGGAGCAGCTGAACAATTCCTACTGCATCCTCTAGAACTTCCCTTAACAGCACAAAGACACTGAATTAAACCTGGCATAATGAAGCCAAGCTCACATGGTAGAGGAGTTAAAAGCAAAGCACCAGTACCAGCCCCAAATCTTGGCCAACCTTACCTCAAGGATATCAAATTTGTCTGTCTTCACCTTGGCCCAGGTTTTCTTCAGTCGAGACACAGGACTCATGTTCATGCCAGCTTGATCAAGGAGACAGAAATATGGTGAGTGTCTAAAAAAGGTCTTTCAAGTAGCTAAGGCTCCAAAGCAAAGGAGCTGTTAACAACTGTGGACTTCTTAAAGCAGCAGGATATTTGTGGCCTGATAGAAATGACGGAAGACATTAATCCTCCTCCCTACAGAGATTCTGTGCCAATGGAGGGCTCAAGTTGCCTCCCAAAAGTGGGAATGGAGATTTCTGAAGAGCTGCAGTGAGAACTTTGTTCTCCTGTGATTTACACTGGAGCAGCACAGAGGTTCTGACACACCCAAGAGCACAGGAACCTTGAAGAGTTCTCCACTACTTCTCTCCCAACCTCTGGCTGTGGCTGCCAAGTAAGCAGCAGGCTGCTGCAGAAAGCACTGTGCTTCCTTCCCCTGGACTGAGAGAGCAAAGGTGCCAGGACACATACTTACAGATTATAGCCATCAAGGAGTTGAAGTTGCCAATGTTAAAGCACTCCCGTGCCACGTCAACGAAATACTCTATCACTCTGGCTCTCTGCTTCTTCTTCACAGGCTGCAAGAGATGCCACCAGGGTTACACTCAGCAGGGAACAAGAGCACTCTGACCCATCCCCAAAAGAAACAACAGCCCTCTTCAAGGTCTTTTCCACATGGACCACAACTTCACAGCTGTGTTGCACATGGAGATGAAGCCACAGGACTCTCTTCAGAAGTCCTCAGGACAGTAAAGACACTGCAGGTGCTGGGCAGCTAGAGAGCAAGGACAGGGAGAGAGTCTGCCAAGAAGGTACAAAGAGCTCCTGTCACTTGTTGTGACTAGCAAGAGGACTAGGGGGAATGGGTTGAAGTTGTGCCAGGGCAGGTTTAGATTAGACGTTAGGAAACATTTCTTCACTGAAAGAGTGGTGAGATATTGGCCCAGGCTGCCCAGGGCAGTGGTGGAGTCACCATCCCTGGAGGGGTTCAAAAACCATCTAGATGAGGTGTTTTGGGAGGTGGTTTAGAGGTTACTGAAGTGTAGTTGGACTTGATGATCTTGAAGCTCCTTTCCAACCCTGATAATTCTGTGACTCTAAGACCAGTAGAGCAGGAGGTCAGCACAGAGGAGAGAGAGGAGATGTCTCCATTCCCAAGGGGCAGAGGCACTCCTGTGCCTAGAGAGGCTAACCCAGCAAAACAGCATCACTGTGCCACGAGTGTGTTGCTGAAGACACAGAACTCATTTCCTCTTCATCCCTGTGCTGCCTTCATCCACATGTGAAAAAGGACAGAGCTGAGAGAATGAACAGTCAAAGGCCACACTGGAGGGGCACCAGATCTGAGAAGGCTTCAGAGTTTTAGAACACTAGCCTACACAGAAGCTTTTAGCAGGAAAAGTCCTTGCTCACCATGCAGATTTCTGTGGCAACCAAGTAACTGAGCCTGTTAAACCATTCCACATAGGCTTGCAGGTTCTGGGGCTTCTTGCCATCCCCATGGCATCTCTGCAGGCAGAAGGGAAAGAGAAACAGAAAAACAGAAAGTAAAGAGTAACAGAAAAAATAGAAAATAAAGAACATTTTTTTAAATGCAAAATAAAGAATATTTTTGGTGTAATCTTCATCTCCTCCATGAGACCTTTTGACTTTCTGCCTTCACATCCCCAAATGCTGTCAAGTCACCAGGAATAACTCCATTACCCAAAGGGACAAACAGCTTAGAGGGAAAGCAGCAGTGGCAGTGTCTGAGCATGCACAACCTCTTCCTGAGCTGTTGGCTCAGTAGAGCACTCCAGCAAGCATGGGGAATCCTCCACCTGCTGCAGGCCCTATTGGGAAGCTCTAAGGACTTGGGACAGATTTATGCAAACCATCAGAGCTAAGGATGTGCTTGAAGCTTCCTTAGAGATGAGAACTGTTGCAGTCCTCATGCCTGTCTCACTGATCTAGTACAGCCAAGGTGATGTCCTCTGCAAGTGCAGAAGGAAGAGAGAGGCCAGCCTACCCCACTGGCACCTTATGTTCAGGTGTTGATGCCAAATGAACACACTGCATCCTAAATTTGGGAGATCAGCTCTACTATTTGGATGGGATTCTCCCTCTCCTAAGCAGTGCTCTTTGTTCTGTGCTGTCTTGAAAGGAATTCCACACTGCATCTGAGGGTTGCTAGGCAGGGCAGTTCTAGTCATCTCTGCCTGCAAAATCATTGTCAGAGCTTGTCTGAGTGAACACCAAACTGTAAACTTGAGTTGTTCTGTTTGGCAGTTTTAGGGAGGAGAGGAATTCCAGTTTTAACTGCCTGATTTTGGCCCAGTTTATTTACAGAGCATAAGTCATCCTGAAAGCAGCACAGAAGGAGATGACAGCTCCAGCACAGTTAGGTAAAAACACTGCCTCTTTGCCTCTCATCTCACATGGATCTGGAGCTCACTGCCCCCTTTTTGGGAGCTGTGCTCCTCCTGCAAGCTGCCCCACTTGCCAGTTAGTTGCAAAGAGTTCAGTTCACTAAAAGGAAGGGCAGATGTTGAAAGTGAGCAGCACAAAAGCCAGAGTTAAAGCTCAGCTTTTTTAACCCAGCTGTAGACCACATAGGTGACCTGGAGAAAACATTCCAAGGATTCAATTCTCCCTTAAAGCAGAAGAAAAAAAAACCAAAACCAAATCTGCAAGCATCTTAATTTAAGATAATTGATTAGCTGAGTTCTGGAGGTCCAGGAAGAAAAACAATCCACAAGAATTTGAATAAAATAAATACTAAAGCATTTTCACTATAAAGCTGATTTCTACCAGTCCTCATCTATTGCTGGACCTCACTTCCAGCTCAGGACACCTGAGCTTCAGGTTGCTTAATGCTGCATTTCAGAGCTGTTCCAGATCTGCTCCAATTACCTTGTCATTATCCAAAGGATCCTTTTGCACAAAGGCCTGGACAAACTCTTCTGGTCCAATACAATTGAGTCTCTCCTAAATAAAGCAGAGAAGCAGCCAAGTGACAGCCTCTGTTAACATGCACTTCAAACAGAGGGGAAGGATGAAATCACACTGGAATTAGAACAACTCACAAGCTCTATGTGTGTCAGCTGCTGAGCTAACACATAGGGATCATTGCAGACTGTGATGATGTCCCTCTGGATGGGCTGGGGCTTGGTCTTTAAAAGCAGGAGGTGATCTGTGGAGGTGGCATTGATTGCAGCAAGCACTTCCTCATACTGGCCAACAGTGGCCAGCTTCCGAACCAGGGTCTTGAGGAGCTGCTGCACCTTCTTCCCATACATCTGCCAGGGGGGAGATAAGGGGAGGTGTTTGTCAGGTGTGGGAAGGTAGCAGGAGACTCTGCCTGGCACCAAAACAGGGGAGGTGTTTGTCAGGTGTGAGGAGATAGCAGGAGACTCTGCCTGGCACCAAAACAGACTGATGCTGATACTTCTCCTTAGGGTATCCTGTACTAGCTGAGCTTCTAATGCTGGCATTTCATCAGCCCAGAAGGAGTCCTGCAAGGCTAGAAACCCTGATTGTCTGACAGGTTCAGTAGTGACCCAGTGAGCTGAAGGAAGAGCAGAAAAGAACATGCAAAATCTGCTGCACCACCCATGACTCTATCTTGACACTGAGAATGCTGAGAGTCCTATGTAAAACCTTCTCAGGATAGGACAGCAGGGGAGGAAGTGACAGGACACTTCACCTCAAGGTCACCCTTTGGGGTCTGTCCTGTATGGATAGTGACTGGAAGTCCCATTGCTACCTGCTAGATATGGAACATCACATCTTAAAGGAGTTTCCACATTCCCTTTTATTATGTGATATCATGGTGGAGGGAAAAAAAGAGGAGGGCTGCAGACTGAAAGACATCCAGGTGCAGGGTGTTGCTTTGCTCTGACTGCACACACTTATGTTTCTCACAGAAAAACTACTGGTAGATATTTATAAGCAATTCAACAGGAAATAGGGAAAAATAAAATGCCATGAAACAAAGGTGAGTTAAGGGGTAAAAAGGACCAGAACAATCTAGACACATCTCATGAGCATGGTGACCTCTCAGGACACAGGGAGGGAAAAAGGAGAAGGAATGGAGTTAAATTGAGGGGGAAGAGAGGTGGAAAAAAAATCAACCCATCAAGATTTTTCCCAAGCCTTTTTGGATGGAGCAGTATGTTAGCATAGGGAATGGCTTTAGCTGGGCTGTTTCTGATAGCTCTTAGCAGTACTGGAGCAGAATAATTTGGGAAGTGGAATAAGAAGCTCCAAGTAGCACAGCTGTAGTGAACAGGAACAGAAAACATTGCTTCTGTTGTACCCTTCAAGGTAATGACTCACACAAACCAAACAATCTGCAGAAAAGAGAGGTCAAGGAAGTTGCCATTTACTGTTCCAAGCAGCTCACAATAACTCAAGGCAATTTACTGCAGTGCCTGCTGTCCTTTTGTCTCTCTAAAGGAAAGCTCAAAGTCAAAAACATCCCAAAGCTAGAGCTAGAAAAGATCTACAGCTCCCTGCCAGGGTGAGAGAGCTCCACAGCACTCATTTTCCAGCTGTTTGTACATCTGCCTTTCCCCTTCCTGGATGATTTCAGTGTCTATGAACTGCCTGGACTGTCAGAACCTTCACTGGAGACAATTCTTCCTCCTTGCCATGTCTCTCTTGCACCCACCAGCTCAACCTTCCCCAGGCTAAACTGTTTTCCTTTTGTGACAGACCTTCTCTGAGCCTCTATCTGATGTTTTAAGCTCAAGACAAGTCTTTCTGGTCCAGTTTTCTGTTAGGAACTTTTTCCCAAGCCTGCTAGAACTCTGCATCTCAGAGGCCCCATTCCAACTCACTTTGCTCACACAAAGCAGAGATTGCCAGCACCAGCAGGGACGTCTCAAGACACACAAGGCTTCCCAGTGACTTATCCAGCTCCTTCCAGCCAGAATCACTACCCTGAAGAATACTAACACCCCCAAAAGCTGTGTCTGCCTGCACAAGATGCAATTATACCATGGGTTTAGGGATGGAGTGAACCTTGGCTGTGCTTTGAAAAGGATCTGCTTCTGCTCTGTGGCTTCCTCCTAGGTCTAGCTACCAGACCTCTGCTTACCAGCACCTTCAGAACAAGTTAGCTTAGCCACTCAGAGCCACACCATGTTATTAACAACAAACCTGCACTATCAAAGCATGAAAGGATTTATCCAACAGCTTCATGGACAGACAACTTACCTCATCACCCCTGGCTATCCTGTGTGCCAGCTCCTTTAGGTTCCTCATCATCCTTTCATCTCGGAAGTCAGAAGGAAAGGTCTCTGTCCATTCAGTCAACAGCTGGAGGATTTTGGGGGCAGTTTTTCGTAGCCAGTTCTGTTTGTGAGGAGGAATATTACATGTAAAAGCAGCACAGCACTTATCTAACCCAAAGAGAACAGAATTCCCTTCTTACAGACACTGTGGTGCATTAGGGTATGAAGGTCAGTTGCATTTTTAAGCTTAATTGCACTCAGTATTGGACTACAGGCCAGAGTCAATACCCACTGAAGCCAGTGAAGAGACTCTCATTAGCTTAATTCACCTGGAAATTAGGTGGAAATCTTAGAATGATTCCCCTCATTATCAGGAGTGTGCCAGAGCAAGATATTTATTAGTGTTTCTGTAACTTATGGCTAACTAGCAACAACGAACACAACAAGCTCCAGTTCTGCCAAGACTTGGGCATGCACTGCACCTCACTGTGAGGAAGCAGGGCAATTCCTCAAGTTTCTTAATTTAATTTGTGCCATTTTCTCCTGAGGCAGAGCTTCTAACCTTCCCTCTTTCAGCTCTAGACACACACAAACCCCCTGCATTCCCCAGCAATCTAAGCCACTCCAGGAAGAGTGCAGCAAGAATGTGGAGCTTAGACAGAGGAAAGAGGTCAGGCTGATTCCCACTGACATGCTCAATTCACCACTACATCCTTCCAACAATTTGGCACTGTACACCAAGATGTTTGGAAGCCTAAAACAAAGGAAACCACTGCAGGGCCAGTGCAGGATATGTCATTAAGAGAAGTGCTTTTGTTTCTGGTCCATGTGTCAGTAGAACAGGCAGCAGCAGCAAACCTTCACAGGGGAGTGACTGAGCAGTGCCAGTGAACAAAGGGTCAAATTCCAGTTGCTTCTACCAGGTTCTCAGTGTTTGATCCTGTTGAGGACTCTCTTCAGTAGCAACATTTTGCTGTGGGCAGGGTAGGGACATTTAACTGGAGCTAAAAGGAGTTGCTGAGAGGAAGGGACCTTACCTTGTCCAGGCAGGGCTCACTCAGCCTCTGCTGCTCAGTGCACAGGTGGCAGACTCTGGCCATGAGCTCATAGGGATGCATGAACAGGCGTGAGCTGAGAAGGAAGGTGAAGATGTATGTCCTCTGCAGACAACAGGAAGACAGAGGAAGGGATAAAATCCTGTCAGTTCTCTGTTTTCTCATAGTAAGTCCCTGACAAATTGCTTGCTAACACTTTACTATCTGCAGAAGAAAACTCTGGATGTGTCTGTGCCAAGAGCTACTACTACAGCAGCAAGCATTTAATTTCACACTTGTCACTGCTCCAGGGTCAGCATTCTAAATTAGTGCTTGAGCCAAATTATCTAAAGACTTAACCAGAACAAGGCAGGGCAGGGCTGGTTGAGTTCTTATTGCTTATTACAAGCTCACTACTTGAAATTACTCAGGATAAAATTTCAAGTCATCTTCTCCTGCTCTGCTCTTTGCAAGAGCCATTACCTGATACCATTCATTTCTCAGAGTGTTGCTTGGCTCCTGGGTCAGAATGGAGGGAACCATTTTACAGCCTAAAAATCAGTAACTCATTCTGAGGTTACAAGAGGAGGCTCCTTCTTTTGCTTGAGTTTGCCATATATCATGATTTGAACTCCTTGTGAGATGTATATTCAAAACCTCCTCCACCCCACACTGCCTGTAGGGAAATATCTATGGCACCTACATGTTCTGGTTCTAGGGACTTGGAACAAATCATCCTGTTTGACCAACTGGTGTCTTTTATTGCTACCCACATTAAGCTTGACTGGATTAATGCTTAAGCACAGTCCTCTGCTGCTGTTAATCCTGACCCAAGTGAAAAAAGATCCTGGCTTGGAAACGTGAGTAGATCTATGACAAGGACAGAAGCTGAACATAAGAAGAGTTATGTCTTCAGCAGAGGCATTTCAACAAGCAGAGATGCTGTTTCATCATCCCTCAGTCATCCCCAGCTGCCTCCTCAACTTTTTGGTCCCATTCTTCTTTTCTAAGAACTATATAAAATGTCTCAATGCATGGATGTGTCTGGACAGGCCAAAAAGTCTCAGATGGCAAAGGTCCTGTCCTCTGCTCCAGCTTCTCTGCTGATTCCAAACCAGCCTTGCATCATTCAGTTGGTAATTGCAAGATATACCTGGGCCTCAGATGAGCAGTGGGAAATAGGTATTAAAAACAGTTTGTTTCAAAACTAAATACATTCCTCCTGCCACACTGGTGCTCATGCTTTTCTCCTCAGCTTGCCTGGCAGATTTTTAAGGGCCAATGGTACATATAATCCATCAAGCAGGAGAGCCACACGAGGCACTTGCCTTATAAATCCATCTCCAGGGTTGCACATCTCACAACAGGAGTAATAAAGAATTAGGCTTGCTAGGTTAGGTGAGTTACCACATGCTGCACTCATGGAGCACATGTTTATCCTACCATTGCTAGTCAGTCATAGAAGCATAGAATGGTTTGAGTTGGAAGGGAACTTAAAGATCATCTACTTCCAACACCCCTGCCTGCCAGGGACACCTCCCACTAGAGCAGGTTGCCCACATCCCCAGCCAGCCTGGCCCTAAACACTTCCAGGGATGGAGCTGCAGCAGCCTCTCTGGGCAACCTGTTCCAGTGTCTCCTCACCCTCACAGGGAAGAACTTCCTCCTAATATCCAATCTAAATCTCCCCTCCTTTGGCTTGCATCCATTCCCCCTAGTCCTGTCCCTACCTGACCTCCTAAACAGTCCCTCCCCAGCTTTCCTGCAGCCCCCTTCAGATACTGGAAGGCCACCAGAAGGTCTCCTGGGAGCCTTCTCTTCTCCAGCCTGAACAACCCCAACTCTCTCAGCCTGTCCTCATAGGAGATCACTTGAAGCCCTTCCCTAGCAATCTGATGTGACACATTCTGCTTCTGCTGCAGCTGTGAAAGTTGCCCTGTATGAGATGCATCAAGCCCAGACATGGTTACCTGGGGCCATAGACTTACATCAGGATAGTAATCTACACTGGGTACCAAATGCTGGATCAGAGCTTCCAGAGACCCTGAAAGGAGATTGTTGTCTTGATAATAGAGCCCTCCACAGTTGTCCTCTTTGGACTGATACAGGTTCCTGTTGTAGCCACTGCTGTCAAACATAGCTGCAAAGGGAGGTGTCTGTGGCATCCTTTCCTGATGAGATACACAA
Source organism: Galbula dea (assembly GCA_013399015.1). Taxonomy (NCBI): domain Eukaryota; kingdom Metazoa; phylum Chordata; class Aves; order Piciformes; family Galbulidae; genus Galbula; species Galbula dea. The sequence continues at coordinate 622,965 of VWZX01000315.1, read as the reverse complement.
AAAGAGAGAAATGACAATTACCAGAAGGTGCAACACAAGAGGCTTTCTATGCTCCAGAGACAGTACTGCCCTAGGAAGAAAACCCAGTGTCAGACCCTGGCTTGCTTGCACACAGCAGGAAAGGTTGTAACTGTCTTCTCCAGCCCGTGCAGGTTTCTCAGGGAAGAGCCAATACAGGGTCTCAGGGCTGCCTGTTGGTTGTGATAGCCAAGCTCTTTTATATCTTGCTGTTTCTTCATTAAATGACAGAGAAGAGGTCAAGGTTAAGAGTACACAAGAATCCAGACAGGTTTTGGGAACTTCTGAAAAGCTTTTGGGGATGTGGCATAATGTTTATAGAATCATAGAACTGCCAGAGTTGGAAGGGACCTTAAAGATCATCTAGTTCCAGCCCCCCTGCCTGCCAGGGACACCTCCCACTAGAGCAGGTTGCCCACAGCCCCATCCAGCCTGGCCTTCAAAGCTTCCAGGGATGGAGCTTCCACAGCCTCTCTGAGCAACCTGTTCCAGTCAACAACTTCGGGAAAACCCTGCCCTTAGCTAGTGTGTTCAGGTTGTCATGGGCTGACCTATGACTGGGCAGTGCAGAGGGAGAGAGGCTGAAGTAAATCCCTGAAGAGGTTATGTGTGGACAGTCTCCTTATGTGACATGAAAGCCACAGAACTGCAATCAAAAGCTCCAGTTCCCCAACTCCACCCTGGTAAATCAGGGCTGGATTTTTCCAATGACAGTGTGACAGGTGTGACCCAGGCTAAAGCCTGCCACTTCAGTCCATCTGTCTCCACCCACTCTCTGAGTGACTCCACAGAAATCTGGAAGAAAATCTGTGTCTTGTTGCTTACCAGTGTTGTCCAAGTTCACCAATGATATCAAAGATGTGAGCAGAGACAGAAACCTCCTAAAGCCTCCCTCCACATAATGTGGAAAAACCCAGCCCCGTGATTTCCAGCTTCAGAATTTTCTTGATACTGAAGTAAAAATAAAGGAACTACTCATCAGTTCACATCTCAGTCCCTGTGGAATAAAAATGTCTTACCAAGGAAAATATCAGCCAGTGCTGCAGGCTCCTCAGTCACCTAGAGCAGTGGGTGGGCAGTGAGGGGGCCGTGACCACCCAAGAAGAGCTCTTTGGGTGATGCAGTATGTGAAAAGGCCAAAAGATAAGATCTCTCTGATTGCTTGAGAGCTGGGTTATACCTTCCTTTCATCCTCTCCCTCCTCCCCTGCCTTCTGGGACTAGCAGTTCTTGGAGCAGCTCTTGTCAGTTTACAGAACCTGGGGTTTATAGCCTGGGCTGGGAGCTAAGTTGGTGCCCAACTTTAACCACATCTATGTGCTGCCTTTAACTGCACTAGAGCAGCTACTGGGCTGTGGGTGCTAATGAGCCAGCTGCATGCAGAGAGCAGACAGATCAAATGCAGAACCACGAGGTGTTGCCCACTGCTTCCCAGCCTCCCCACAACTCAGAGGCAAGGGAGATCAGATTTAGAAGGCAATATCCCCAGGCTGCTGTGCCTGCCTGCGTTTGCGTGCCTGAGAAAAGCATTAATGCCTCTAAGACATCATTGTGAGTGCAGATGCTGCTGCTTTTCTCTCTCCATTGTACCAAATCCTATTTGGGAAAAGGCTCTTTAAAGCCCCAGACCTCAGTGAGCAGCAGCCTGTGAAGACACCCTATTTTGAGAAGAACTAGTGATGTGACAGCCTGGAGATAAATAGCCTGCTGCCATCTGTGTGCTCCACAGTTCACAACAAAGCACTTCTCAGAGTGAGCTCAGTGGAGATGAGAAGCTATTAAGTTATTAGCTAGATTTCTGGGGACCTGAAGCACCACATAGAGAGCCACAGGCTTGCTTTTGCTGGCAGCAGAGCCAGACAATGGAGGCTTTCAAAGCAGCACAAGACTGAGGGATTCAGTAAGGAAACAGTAAGAGAAAGCCAAAAGTAGTTGCAAAGACAGAGAGGGATGGTGGAGAGAGCCTCCTGGCCTACACTGACCAGTGCTTCTCCTTCCTTGTGAGATGCCAAAAGACACCTACATCAAAATGGGAAAGACTGAGAAGTCTCCATGCCTGAAAACAATTGACCTTAGTCACTCTGTCAGCTGCTCAAGCAGTGATTCAATCCCAACCAGCCCAATGAACTGGGAGAGGAGACGAATAAAGTAAACACATGTGCTGCAGAGCACAGAGAGCAGGACTGAACAAAACAAAGGTCCTGTACAAGAGAGCTCAACCATGGCCATGCTCTGTGATGGAGGAAGCATTCTGACACACGAAGGCTCTTGGTCTTTCAAGCTCTTTGCAAGGCTGGCAGTGTTTAAATAACAAAATGTTCCTAAGAAGGAAGCTTCTTGCAGCATTTCCTAGGTTTTCATGCTGTGCAAAGCTTATCACATTTCAATCACAAACCACAGACTTGACCAAAGCCAACATATTCTACAGCCCTCTGCTTTGTTTGCACCGAAATTCAGAAGTCTTTTCATCTCCTCTAGCAAAGCTGTTTCAGCCAGAAGGCAAGTGGGAGGGAACAGTGAGTAAACATTGCCACACATCAAACGGTTGTAGCCTTGTGGGTCTGAGGTAATACTCCAGAGGGAAAGTAAGAAAGGCTGGTTGGTGTCTGCAGAACAACTTGACATCAATACCAGCATTCTGTAGAACTAAGGAGAGTGGTTGTTTCAGTCCAGAGCTTGTAGTGACCAGAAGAGCCCAATTCAGGGTGAGACTACAACCTGCAGAGGTTGCTGCCAGCCTAGCAAGGTAAAGAGTTAGCAGGAGCATACAAGAATCCAGACAGGTCTTGGGAACTCAGACTTTCTGAATTGCTGGCCAGCAATTAGCTGTGATTCCATGTAACCCTCACCACCCAAAGCAGATTCAGGCAGTGTCTTGTTTTCATCAGTGCCACAATGACTCCACTCCCACCACACCACTGCCTTCTAGCATGGGTAGAACTGAAACAGGTTTGAATCACAGAAGGGTTTTTCTCCAACACATTTTACCCATGCACACTATCTATGTCTGCCCATTAATATCCATGCCTTTCTAGAAGGCCAGCAGGCAATGCTTAAATTCTAGTAGCTAACTCCCAAAGGGAATGAGACCTTTTGGAAGCTTGCAGTCCTCTAACTCTCAGCACATTTACTCCCAGGACCATGTGGATCTTTCTTCAGCAAAAGGTAAATTTGAGACACACAGAGCCTCCTAGTGCCTCATCAAGAGGAAAGAACAAAGTCATCAGGTCCATTCAGAGACTAAGAGCAATAAAAAGGTACATAGTGGCTCATTTGTTTGCTCTCTCTTTGTGGAAGCTGCTTGACAGAGAGGGTCCAGTTGTGCTTCAGTGAGACATCAGGTTTCACTGGCTAAGAGATGTCCTGCATGCTCCGTGTTCAGGCCCTGAGGATTCCACTTGTAAGTGAACAAGACCCAGGACACATTCTCCATGTGCTGTAAAGGGCTGATATCAAAAGCATGACAGAGATAAATATAGCATTGCCAACAGGATGATTCATACAACATGTGCTTTTCCAGCAGGACTCCTTTGTTACCCTGACCTTTACTCTTCTGCTGTATTTTCTATGGAGGTGGAGACACAAAGCAGCATGCTTAGTTCTAATTAGCTCAGGAGCTAAATACAGAACACCAAGCCCTGCCTTCAGAATAACTTGAGTGGCATTGAAATTTGGTCACTGAGCAGAATCTGGTCCACAAAGCCTTGGCATATAGAGCAGAGGTATCTTGGGACTTAAAAATATTGGCAAACCACAGCAATGCAGTGTCTGAGAAGCAGGACTGAGAAAAATAGGCAGGAAATATGATGCTGCTGGAAAACATTGGAGAGTTAAAGGTGGAACTTTTTAACTGGGCTTTGGAAACATTTGTATATCACTAACAGGGAAACATGTATCTCTCTTGGTGGGTTGTGGGTTTTGTTGGCTTTTTCAAGAAGTAGTGTGATTTTGGTTTTGGTTATGGATCAGACTTGATAGAAAGAGCAATGGAATAATTTCCTGGCTCTACCAGTGATGTTCTCCTGCACCAGAGAAGTTGATAACTCTCTGTATTGTGGAAAGATGAATAAAACATCATTTGTGCATTTAGTGTCAATAGGAAGAAGATGAGATTTTGGGCTGTAAGGTCCAAATTCTGACTTTAAGTAGCCTCTGACAAGAAAGAACTCTCAACTTCCCCAGTAACAGGAGCACAAACAGAAAGCCAGAGCCAAAGAGGGTGTGCTCAGATCTCACCATTTCCTGCAGGAGCTGAGCTACAATCTGGCAAACCTCATCAAAACAGATGTAGCTTCCAGGCTGCCGAGTGCTTGCCCAAACCTCTATGATCAGCTACAGACAAACCAAACCAACCAACCTGTTTCTACTAGCAACAGTAGAAGGTTGCACTGGTTTGTTCTCATTTGCATTTGAGTCCAGTATGCACCTCAGGGGTGTAAAACAAGACCAACAGCATGGACAGCTTTTACCCTTCATAGAAGTACTCACTAAGGGGTTCAGTAGTAGCCATCAGAGCTGCCTCTAAAGCCACTCTCAAGCATTTGCAGCTCTTCTTTTAGGTACAGGTATCTCCCATATGACAACACCCCTTAACAAGAGGAAGAGTGACTGAGGTGTGCAATTACATCCCCTCAGAGCTGCTTCACCATCCAGTCAGAAACCCCCAAGCACCTTTAGCAGGTGATCACCACCCCCTATTGTTCTTAAGGACCCTGTCATAAAATCCAGGCAAAGCAAAACAAAAGACTGCTGGAAAAAACGACTCTAGATCTTAACACTTGACAGAGATCTGAGCAGGTTCTGAGTGAGCCTCAGCTTCAGCAGGTGCTTGCCAGCAACATCCAGCTTTCTTTTGAGCTTTCCTGAGAAGCACAAAGTGTTTTAGACAAAGACCCAGGCTACCCAAACCCAAACCATACCAGACAGAGAGCCACAGGTTGCACTCCATACAGCAGGGTGCTTTTGCTTTGCTTACAAAGAAAGCATTTGGGTTTTGCCCTGAAAGGTAAAGTGAAATTCTACAGCTCAAGCTATTAAGGATATAAGAAACCTGAAAACCTCCCAGCCTGGTGTTTCATTTGCCTTACCTGCAGACACTAAGATCAGAGAACTATCCCAGCTCAAGTTTTCTTGCTTCCATCCTTCGAGTAAGAGCTTGTCACACAAGTCTGGCAGTGTGACTTTTCCTTCCTATATCCTGTCCTTCCTAGAAACACCTCTTATTAACTTTATCTTGTATGAGGCACAGTACAAAATACTGCTTTACACTCACATAGGAGATGGAAAGAGGAGTGATGTGGGGTATTTCCTTGCAGAAACAGAGCAAGATTAAGAGTAACAGGGCTAAAAGTAACCACAGGTGGTACTGCTGGGCAGTGATATACCAGTAGAAATCTTGCACACAGATGACTGAATTGCAAGCAAAGACTTGAAGCAGGCATAGCAAACATGGCTGAGCCTTGAGGTATTCCTTAATGTTCAGCAAAACAGCAAAGGGTGAACAATTTTGTAAAGGGCTTTAAAAATTACCCAGGCAACAATAGCCTGCAAAGGGAAATGGCAAAAACAGACCACAAACCAAACCTCAATGGAAGGGGTTTCCCTCCTAAATGTGCAAAGAAACACTTTCTTGGATCTATAAATAGATGCAGTTGATGATGCAGGAAGGTCAGATGCAGCATTGCTGACTGACCACTCACACAGGAGAAGTTTGGCACAGTAACTAAGTGGATCCTGAATTACTCAAAACTAAAGTCCTTGGATACAGAGCTGCAATGATGATCACAGAACTGCCAGAGTTGGAAGGGAGCTTCAAGGTCACCTAGTTCCAACCCTCTGCCTGCCAGGGACACCTTCCACTAGAGCAGGTTGCCCACAGCCCCAGCCAGCCTGGCCTTTAAAGCTTCCAGGGATGGAGCTTCCCCAGCCTCTCTGGGCATGATGCATTTGTGTGTATGCTTGGGAGCATTAGGAAAAGTGCAAAGGGTTTAAGAATGCCTTGAATTTCTCAAAACCTGCCAGGGTGAAAAAAGGGGAAGAAAACCAACAAGTTCCTCTTGATGCTGATGTGCTGTAAATCCATGTCCTCTGCTTCAGCCCCAAGAGCCAGCCTCCTTCTACCCTTTCCCAGTGCTATCTTCTGTGGGGCAGGAAAAGCAACTGGAGACAAATGATGCTGAGGGTAACTGTGCCACAGGACTGCTGCAGTGCCAGGCAAGCACATCCAGGCAAACTACACCTCAGCTGCAGGAAAATTACCCAGGCCAAGAGAGACAACAAGACATATTTCCTCCCAACCAAAACACACAGAACAACTTGCCTGTATTGGTGGAGACAAAAAAGCAGCAGCCTTCAAACACACAGAACATCAAAAGAAGACCACATGTATAACATATTAGCTTTTCCAACACATTTCTACCTTATCATGGTGACAACCCAGCTGTGATTTCTATCTGTAACTCAAAACTGAGGAGGCCACAACTATTAAGAGACACTAAAAGCTGTATGCTCCATCACTGACTGATTAATCTTGTTATTAAGTGAATTTGTAAGCTCTTTTTTAATGTATGGACATTCTTCATCTGAACAAACTCCTTTTAACATACTAATTGGTATGTTTTAGTTCAAAATAAGGCTGTTCTTCCATAAATGAGGAGATTTTAACCTTGGATCCCACATCATCTCCCCCTTTCCTCCCTTCCCCCTGGTTTCAGAGGAGAAGTTTCAAACCTGAGCCATGCAGGATAAGGATCTGAGTGACACAATGGATTAGCACAGCAGTAATTACATGTCACAAGACACCAGAGATTCTAGAAAAGCTCAGTCCATTGCCCTCTCCATAGTGACTCCTATAAAGCTGGAGTCATCTACAGATGGAATGAAATGGTAAAGGATGTACAGAGGCCTCAGAGCAGCTACAGCATGCATGGGATTACATTAAGAAACTTCTCCCCTGCCTCTATTCCCTTAGGAAAAATGAAGAAATGGACTGTCCTCCACACCCTTGGTTTAAAACCAAACCCATGCACAAAGGGAGAATGATCTCCTCAGTCCTATGTGCCACATTTTATTCCAAATCCAAGCCCATCAGGAAAGGCAGACTGACTTCTGGCTGGAACTGCTGAAGGCAGAGCTGAGAGCTTTGAAATAAGAGTGGAGGGACATGAAATGCAAAGAAAACACAAGCACACTCCTAAAGCCTTATGCTTTTTTAACTTGCTGAAGCAGACTGGGGTTTTTAGAAGTAGACAGCACTCCCCTAATTGCACCCAGTGAAGGATGGAGGAGGTTTGCTCTTTGTTCTGTTGGGAACAGAGGTCTCTTAAACATTACAGCCAGAAAAGACTAAACTCCCCCCTCTCTAGTCATCCAGCTGCAGGCTGGCTCCATCAGGGCCTCCCATTTGCCAGGCAAGGTGCAGAGCTCTACAGACCTGTGATGGTTAGTATCCCAGCCTCCTGGTCACCATCCCAGTCTCCTGTGCTGCTAAGTGGAGAAGTGAGCTGCTGCTCCTCAGTCAGCTGATGAGCTGCTCTTGTTTGCAGTCAGGAGTTTTAAGGGAAGGGAAGAGCAGCGATGATTTACTTCAAAGCATCATGCTGTAAGCTGAGTGATTCAGCAGCTGATTCATGGTGGCTCAGCTGTCCAGGAACAGGGTGTAGGGTAGGGTGGACAGCCAGGACCTGTCATGTCATCTGTGCTGTGCCACCCTCAGTAGTGAATCAGAACCCTGACACTCTGTCATTTCCGCAGCACGCTTCGTGCCGCCTGCATGCTTCAGACAGCAGAGAGGAGCAGCTTCCCCTACACTGTCCTCAGAAGAGGATCACTGGTTCCAGTGCAGGATTAGGCTCCTACTAACCTTGGGGAATATCCATTTTGTGTAACAGGGATGTGAACCTCTGTAATCCTAACCCACCTCAAGTGGCCAAGGCCAAAAGATGCACCTTCTCTATCTGCCTGGTCAGTAGCTAGGGGTGGGCACAAACCAGTTCACAATGATAACCAGCTGCATCAAGAACTGGTCAAGTCAAGAATTTCATCAAGAACTGGTTCACTGTCAACAAAGAAAGCATCATTTCAGTGCTTAAGACCTGGCAGCTGGGAGCTTAAATCTGCTTCTGACTCTGCTACAAGCAACTCCTGTGGCTTCAGTCAAGTCACTCAGTTTCTCATTATTGCATTCCTCTGCTTGACAGTACAAAGAGTGATTAGTGTGGGGTTATTTCCTTTCATTAAGTTCCAAGATCGTTTTTCCAAAGGGGTATGGAAGGTGTATCACACTATATTAAAGCCAGAAGGGCAGCACTAGCCTTCAAACATGAAGCTCTCTTGACACAGTTCCTTCTTCAACCTCATCAAAGCAAGACACTTTCTGAATCCAGGTGTTGTTCTCTGCAGACATCCATGCTTGGCCTTCTGCTGAACCCTACAATATGCTTCAGAAGAAAGCACCATTCTCTTTTATATTCATAATAGACACCTAGGTTATCATTTACAACAGCAAGCTGTAACAGTGTGAAATAACAGTACTTCATTTCATTTAACTGGTTCTACCCAAAACCTCATGGCCAAGTGTCTCTTCTCCACCAAGAAGATGCAGAAAAAAGCTGGTTCAAGGTGACCAGTTCACACAGTCTCTGTTTTCCCATTTACTAAGACCTTCTGTTTCCATGAACCCTGCAGGATTTTTGCTGACACCTACAGATGAACAGCAGGTTGAAAGCAATATATTTAGAGTTTCTGCAGCAGAAATGCTTCAGTTAAAGCCCCACGACACCCCAATGTTTAGTTGGAAGATAACAAGGGATGGCTCCACTTTGGCAGTTAGGAAAGCAAACACAACTCTCTATCTGGATCAGCAGTACTTGCCTCACACTTGTTTCTACCTGAGCTGAATATCATCCAGTGGTTTCTAGACCAGACCTGGGTCTGGGGTGTAGGAGTTGGCTCCAATCAGCTTAACAGACTCCTTGGGAAATCCAGAACAACAGCCTAGCCAAACTGACTCAAAAGAACTTTTTGTCCCTAGTATAGGCAAAGCCATAGCAGAAATCTCCCCTGCTCCTGTGCTGCATCTGCTGGTTTGGGTCAGCCCTTAAGACCTGGCAGCAGTTCCCAGGCTCCACTGAAAGCTGGGCTGTGCAATGGATGGGTCAAAGTCTCCTTGCCTTGGAACAATGCCCCCTATGAAGACAACAGGTAGGTAAGGTATTGAGCAGCTTGGGTTGTCAGAGGATCATTTGAAACACGGGCTAACAGCATCTGAATTCCTGCAGGATGTTTAAGGGAGGAGCAACTCAGCCCTGATGGGCAGCTACTGTCAGCTTAGCACAGTTGCTTTTATGTGGAAAGCACCTGGCCTTGTATCAATGAGAGCAATTACCTCTGAAAACAGCCCACTCCCCAATCTGACTCAAGCATATTTATCCTCTCTCCTATTGCTTATGAAGCTAAACATCCCACTGTGTTAGCTGATGCAGACTCAGCTTCCCAGGCTCATCTCCCTCCTGGTGCCCAACCTGGTATTTCCACATTTCCCTGCCCAATTTCCATATGTGACAAGATGCAAGCAGCATACCTGACCCCCTGGGAGGGGCAAGGGGAACATTTAACTCTGGGGAGAAGATGCATTTTAATGAATCAAAAATGAGATGGAATATGTGGATCTGAGTCATTCTTTCTAGAGCCACCTAGGAAGACTGAGCTGCATTGTTTCCATCTTGCTGCTACCTTTCTAATTAAAATGCAGTCAGACTGGATACCACACATCTTCCTCACTGGAGTGATTTAGGTTTTTTCAAACTACTTCTCACAGCAGCTCTAACAGAGGAGAAATTAGCAATACCTTTTGGCTAGCGGTTGAGTCTTTGCCTCTTGTTTGTACATTGCTTGCTGCGGCTGGAAAACTTTTGTTTGCAAGCTCATTTTCTAGCAAAGTGATGTGACTTTGTCTCACAAACCCATGCCAAGCAAAGGGCACTTGCCAGTGCTTGCAGAGGACACCTGCATATCTCCTAACATATGAGGGAAGATGCTTAAATACAAGCAATCACAAATTCTGCCTCCTTCATGGAAACACAGGCATCCTATTCCAGCCAACAGCTTCTTCCTGCACTGCCTAACCATCTACTGAACAGCAGAACAGTGCTCAAATGGCTGAAGAAAAGGAATGTGTAGAGACAAAGGCAAAATTAGCTTTTCACTTAGACATACTGCCTAAAGATACAAGGAAATAAATGATTCAGATCATCTCCATCTCCAAAATGTCAAGGGCTGTCTTCTGAAGACTATGCTTGAAATCTCCTAGGACCCTGCTCAGTGCTGGAGCTTTGACATTGATCAGGATGTCAAAGGGGTCAGGATGATCACAGTCAATGGACAGAGCTCTACCAACAGCCAGGACACAGTTTCAAAGAACAACACACCCACATCAAAGATGTGCAAGAGAGAAGCGAGCACCACGAGCTTGTCCTTTTCCAAGTCATTTGACTGAGCTCCCACCACATTTCCTAAGCATAAGGACATCCTAGTTAAAATCAGTACCAGCTGATAGACTGCAACCTTGTTTAGAAAGAACAGTTTTAAACCCTCTGATTTAGACAGGAAATCTTTCCAGTGTGAACCATGCAATACCTGTAACACCTCCTGTCTTTGCACAAGACACCTGGAGCTTGACATTCACAAGAGCTTAAGCCACAATGCATCCGCGTTACCAGGAGGGTTCAGCATCTTCTGGCCCAAACATCACTTAACCCTTTCAGAAATGATCATTTCAGAGGCACCTGAGAGTACCTTTTCAACTAACTTTGTAAGCATTTATCTTTCAAGCACTTTTCCAGGGCTCACACCAATGCCCAACCAACCACAGAAGATCCCACTCCCACAATTTTGTCAGCCCTAGTAGGAGTCCTAACACCAGACCCTTACAGCAATGTAGCATAACATGGTAACATGATCTACACACAGCTCTTTCCCATTTTCCCCTCAAGAAAAACTCACTTCTAAACTACACAGAGTTGCAAAACCAAACTCCCATCTTTCAGTTCACAGTGTTCCACCGATCGGGCTCCAGTGTTGAACTGTGCCTGGGTCATTTCGGACACGGTGTGACAGCAGCTCACCCTGCAGATAGAACAGGTATGGTGACTGACTGCATCCCCCAAGGACTGTTTAGACAACTCATACAACCGGAGCACAGGTAACAACACACTCTGCTGTCCTCCAAAGCCTCAGCAGAGAGAAACCATGAAGAACTGGAACCAACAGGGATTCACTGAACCATACAAAAAAGTGCATTTTTCTCAGTGTGTGGCACTGCTGTGAGGTTAACCCTTGCTAAACCAGTGCTTTCTGACCACTTTTACAAAGCATTAATAAAACCTAGCCTTACCTGTTTAAAGCAGTGACAACCCCACCGCTAATCCACAATCAGGTCTGGCTCTTACCTCTGAGGTCTCTCCAGCACAGCTCACTAGTTAACTTTTTCTCTTCAGCATTGATTTGCAGCTGATCACCAGCTTCTCTCCAAGACATCTCATTTGGAAGCTGCAAGACAAGCCTGAGGGACCCATTCCTTAAACGCTGGCTTTCAAAATAAAGAGAGTAGCGCCCCAGTTCTGCCTGCCACAGCCCCCATCTTCCAGAGATGGCACAAGTATCTGAGCCCACTGAAAGCCACCACCTGAGCACTCCTGGCTCAGACAGGTAAGTTCTGTCTGTCTGAGGTACAGAGAACCTCATTCTTCGTGGCTCTTTGGATTTTTCAGGCCATCCTCTCCCTTGGAGAAGAGTCAGCTCTCCTCTGTTTTATTCTGGGGACTCCTTTGAAAGCCTTTCTCTCATCCCTCAGTGCTATATTTAGCTTTACACACAGGCTGTCAGGGAGGCACTGCTTGATCTCAGTTTACACTCCGGTGTAAGTACAACAGAACAGAAGTAGCTGATGAGCAACACATTGCTCTTGGATCATTTAACAGCCATCACTCTTCTGCCCTGAACTGCTTCCACCTCACTTAGCTGGCACGGGGGGCCCTCAAGTTTTACCACAATCACACATAGCAGACACCCAGCAGAAGAAAAGCCCTTAAACACACTTGGGTGACAGCACACACCCTCGTCCTGCCCATACACCCATTTTACACAGCCCTACAAACCACCATCTAGCCACTTAGTGCTTTTTCATCCCTCCCATCCAAAAAAAGCAACCAACAACAGAACCAGTGGGGAAAGGAAAAACGGGGAAAGCCTCTCCGAGGACTTCGGCCACAGAAAGATCACATTGTGCAGGTTTAGGACGCTGCTGCACCTTAATACAGGGGAAGGGACAGGGAGAAGAACCCAACCGTCACACCAAGTACTTTTTCTGCTGGGTTGAGTCCCTCTCACCTCCCAGTACCCTGATCCCCCAGAAAGGAGCAGCTCTGCCTGTACAGAACTGGGCAGCTAGTAACGAGATAAACAACAGAGATCATCCTGCCGGGCCAAGCAAGAAGACGGATGGATGGACAGACGGACAGGTGGAGGGACGGACTGATAGACGTACATTCTAGCCCCGCAGATACCCCGGACCGTACCTGGGAAGTGGCCGCAGGGGCTCCTGGCCACCGCCGCTGCTCTACTACCCGCAGGCACGCATCGTCCACGGCACGGCTCGGCTCAGCTCCACTCGGGGCAGCTCAGCTTCGCTCTGCTCGACAGGGCTCAGCTCCGCTCAGCACAACACAACTCAACTCCGCTCGGTACTGCTGCCCCCGCCGTGACTCTCCGGCGGCAGGCGGAGCTCCGGAGGCACTGCCCCCTTTGCCCGCCCCGGCCCGCCCCGCCCCTCCAGGGCCGTCTGCAGCGGCGGTGCCGGCGGAGGCGGGCACAGCTCCTGGAAGGGCTGTGGGAGGGCTTGGCACGGCTGTCAGGGCCACTCCAGAAAAGGTAGATTGAAAGAGCAGTGCTGAGTAAGGAAGAGTTTCACTCCCAACACTCACATAGAAAGAAAATGTAGTTTTTCAAGATCTGTCTAGTGACTAGTAGAGTCGATAAGCTGCAAATCACCATATTCATACTATCTAGCGTTCCTCCGAGACATAAGAATTAGAAATCACAAAGAATCGGTGGAAAAAGCATATTTAATGGACTTGAGGAAATGAAGCTTTAGAAAAATCACCAAGCCTTGTAATACTGAGAATAAAGTTGTTAACTCCGTGCAGCTTCTGTTGGGAACTGGCTTCCGTTATGTGGCTGAAAAATCTGTCTACCAATGAAACAATTTACCCCTTATCCCCACCTCTGGGTTTATCCTGATCCCATGCAGCTTGTGCTATGTCCCTCAGCCAAAACCTCATGATTTTCCAAGCAATAAACCACAAACCACTTCCCTTGGTTTACCCAGTAATCTTTTACTAATGAGATTGTGCAGGCATGGTCTGTAAAACAGTTAAGTGATGCCGAATTTTAGGTATAGGGTAAGAGCACTCTCTTGTTTCAGTAAGTAGCTGTCTGGGCAGTTGTCTGTCAGAGCAATGCTAAACAATCGGCTCTCTTAGCTGCTCTCTGCCTCCTGTAACTCCAAAGGATCGTCAAAGAAGAAAAATGAAGAGATGGTTGGTCCTGTTATTACTTCTGTTCTCGTGTTGACTACAGCTCTTTTATTTGTTACTGTTACTATTGAAGGAAAACGTTCTGTGACAAAGCCTTCCTTGGACAGGGGCTTGAAAATTGCAGGAATACATTCCCTGTCATTTGCCTTTAGTGCTTTGCCTTTAGTGTAAGAACTGCCCTAATTCAGACAAGCTTTTAATTTCTGACTCTCACACTCAGTCCTTCAATGTTAACGCAGTGTTCAGCCACTAACCATGACGATAAGGGCCAGGATTTAGCCTACCTTAAAAATGTATTTATGTAAGGAGCAAATGGCTCTGTCTCCTTTTGAGTGAACATAACTTTGCCAGTATGATATGGACACTTTGCAAGTTCCAAAACCATCCAAGAAATGCAGCTTGACGCTTGACGTTTCACTGTTTCCTGATGCCCCTTACAAGCTGAGAGACGCAGGATGTGGGCAGGGTCGATTCCCAACACAGTATGCCTTAATCCTGACTTTTTTCTCTAAGAGAAGTTGTTGATTCGTTGCAATCGTTTGCATTACTGGTGCCCTCTATTTAACTGTAGCCAAAGAAATAAACTGCCTAAAGTGATATAATACATTTCGTGGAGTTTTTATATAAAACTTCCTCAAAGTATCTTAACTAACAAAACTTTACAGCTACCTGCACATTGGAAAAATATTCTACCTTGCCTTAAAGGCAAAGAAATGGAGACGTCGTTAAGTACAGGTAATGTAGCACATAAGCACTTAGCAGCGAGAAGAGAACGGAATCCTGAGCCTCAAGTCCTCTGTGGCTTGAGGTCAGAACTTTGTGGATTGGGAAGCACACCTAACTGCAAAGCAGGCTATCCAGCAGAACTAGCATACGGTGCACAATGACTATCTTTAACTATGGGTAACAGCGCTCTTTTAGGACCTTGGCTGATGGTCTACACATGAGGTGTGAATGCAGGAGAAATGAAAGTACTTATGAATGTGACCTGGATTCTGCTCCTGGTGGTTAACGCAGGCAGTGTCAGTGTCAGGTGCCTCAAAAGACCTGAACCTCTTCTTTAGTAGCATTGTTCCAAAGCTGGATGTTGGGATCTTTATTTTTGTTTAGTTATTAATTTATGGTTGTTATTGCTGGAGGCCTCTCCCTCACCCCCTCAAGACAAGGAAACATTTACAACTTCTTACCTCCCCACCCTTCTTTCAGCCTGACATCCTCTCAAATGCTACCTGCAGCAATCAGCCTGAGAATGGTAAGCGATTTCCTTACTGACAGCCTCCCATTAACGCTGACATCTGCCAGTACTCCCTGAGACTTGAATAAGCATTAAGACATTAACAGTCTGACACAGGTCTGAGGGTTTGAATAATAATGTTCTGTGAACTCTTTACACTCACGTAAGCAGCCAGAACCCTCCTTGTGCAGGAAACTTTACTATCTTTGTGACTGGGAAAGGCAGAGTTTTGTACTGCAGGTACCACAGGGACCAAGCAGTCTCCATGTTAATGGATTGTCAAAAATGACAAAACTGGTCCTCCTGTGTTTGTTTAAAGTTTATACTAGCACTTGCTTTACTTCTGTTGTCTGTGTGCCTAGCATGTAACTAGTCTGGGGCACCAGCACGATGGATGATCTATTATTTTGGAAGCTATTCTCTTCTGTCACTTCCAACCATACTAACCATGTCAGGCTGGGTCGTGGAGGAAACTCATCCTTTTAACCTGCAGCAGTGATGGCTCTTAGACAAACCCCAAAGCACTGGTTATAGTAAGAAGCTTCTGTACCAGATGACTGGCAGGAAACTTGGTTTGCCTTCCAGATGTTTAATAAACTTGACAGTGCTCCCTCAAAGCCTTTGGCTAGGCTTCAGTCAGCTCTACCCACAAGCTGCACAAAGGATTCAAAGACTTCATCAGATGATAACTTTTGTTTGGCAGTGTGGATAGAGCATGCACACACATTTCTCTGGGCTTGCATTTTTGTGAGGGGAACTGCTGTGTTTTCCACAATTATGGGCTGTAAACTGAGTTGAGTTTAGTTCAGCAGAAAAGACAAAGAAAATTATGTCCTGGAAGCTAAGAAAATAATGCCTTTATGACTTCTAAGGTGCTAGTTCAGTTGCAGGACAGGGAGGAAAGATTTATTCTGAATAAAAGCAGTTTGACAACCTCTGTGAAAGACATTTGGCAAGTGACTTCTCTTCATTTCCAGGAAAGGGATCCACAGTTTCCAAGCTGCCTCCACACCATCCAGCAGCTGCATGGGGAATGGCTTTCTTATTCTGCAAGTATCTGTAAGGTGTCAAAAATCCACCCCAACCCCAAACATAAATTAGAAAGCACCCCAAATAATGCCTGTTCATGAACAATCACCCCAAACATAGTTCAGACTGAAAATGTCATTTATATGATTTTAAAAGCTTAAATTTAAAATTCAGAGTTTTGTATTACTTAAAATACTGATTTAATAAATTAACCAACATGTGAAAACAAAAGTTGGCTTGAAAAAAACCCAAACAAATATTTGAAAATCAGCAATAATTAAGTAGAATATCTCAAATAAATTTCCATTCTTCCCCCAGGGGAAGGTTATCAGATTGTTTTTGCCAAAACTACCCTTTTTTTGGCTGACAGTTTTCAGGGTTGCAAATTCGTCTGACTAAGAAGGGGTAAAAAAGTGTCACTGGAAAAATTTCCTACTCTCTCCACTTAATTGAAAGGTTGCCTGCTGTGTCCCCAGCTGTCCCCTTCCAGCTTCCAGGGGACAGGGGGATTACAAAGCTCAGGGTTTCCTGGAGCACACGCACACACCAGAGCAGAAACTACACCCGAAGCAAGAAAAAGAGCTGGTGCTCAGCCTTCAACCCCCTTTTTAGCACAGTGTATGTCCCCCAGAAAGCCTGGAACAACAGCTTCTGAGCTCATAGACTGCAGGAAGGGAAGCCCACCAGGCAAGATATCAAAGGTAGAAAATAAAACTAAGCTAAACAAAACCTTCTGCAGCTGCACCTAGAAGCCCTGGCTGTGTATTTGTCTGTGGGGGTAGCATCTCTTCTGGTACAAATCTGCTAGAACTTTCCTTTCCTGAAATGAAAACCCCAGTAGGTAGAGGAAAGGGGTTTTTGTTTTGGGTTTTGGTTTTGGTTTTGTTCTTGTTTTGGTTTTTATTTTGTTTTTCCTGCTGTTATTCTCTAACTGCAAAGACTTGCCACTGGGTCAACCCTTTTGATGGGCAGAAAATGAAGATACAAAAGCCTCGAAGGAAACATGCAGGTTTGGTAGCTTATACTGACACCCTCTGATTCCTGAGTGCTTCATTCTGTTCAGCAAGCAACAGTCATTTGAGAACTGTTTAAATGGTTCTTTTTACAACAGAAATAGCTTCAAAATAGCCATTCTGGAAACAGAATAAATAGTGAACGCTTCTTGTCTCAATCCAGTTTAGCAGGAGGACTTCTCCAGGCATGAAATGCTGGAACTCTCCTCTGCTGTGACAGTTCACTAGCTTCCAGTGGCAGTTTGCCTTTCCCCCCTTTTACAGCATAGCAGAAAGGAAAGGCACCCTGCCAGCAGCCAAGAGTCAGATGTTGCAAACTGTTCTGCACACCCTCAAGGTGAACAGGAGCTGAGCCAAGAGGGAGCCTCATGAAACATGGGCCCAGTCCTACAGATGGAGGATGTGAGCACAGGTGTGTAGGACACAGGCTGACAGGAAGGAGGTGCACAGCGAGGAGTGCAATTCCTTCCTCAGCTTTGCAGCAGTGTTTATTTGTTATTGCTCTGCCTGTCATCTACTTAGCAGAGCTGCACTACTTTATCAGAGCCAAGTGAGATGTTTCTCATCACCTCTGACTTAATGCTGCACCACTGAACAACAGGAAATTAAGAGAAACTAGTCAGAATGATTTTAACAAGAGAGAGGCTTTTCTATCCTTATATATAATACAATTAATTCCTGCCTTTTTCTTCTACCTAAAGAACACAGCCACAGTGTCAGAATTCAGAAACACAACAATTTTGAATGCAGAAGTTGTTATGAAAGGATGTGCAAACAAATCTCTGGCAATCAACTCTGCCACAATTTCTACTCTTCTAGGTTGTGGGGGTAACACTCTACTCACCTGTCATATTGCAACAAAGGCCAGAGTTGTCTTGCTGTTTTTTCAGCAATTCAGTTCCATTTGCCAGCTCCAAAGGTTTTATCAGCAATGATAAATAGATATTTATGAAAATATAATTATATATTTATGAAAATATGAAAAACCTTTGCTTCCTAGCTTTGAAATAAGTTTTACAAAAGCAAAAATTGAAGGTTTCCTTCGTGCTTCATGGCTATAAGAAGCATCTATATGTGACCCAAATGTTGGTTGAGTGTTCCAAAAGGCATGTAAAAATAACCCTATTACTACACCAAGGTATTTCAGCTCATCTGTCAATTGTTCAGGGGAAAGAAGCAGCACTCTCACACCTTTCACAGCCTAACCTTGGTTTAAGCACAGGAGAGCTCACCTGGCAAAACACATCTGCCCTCTTTGATTTGGATTGTGTGGGGAAAAAAGAGTTTGTGATTTTTTAGGAAGTGGTTTCTATTTCCTATTTCAGTGTAAGTAAAATACTGTCACAAAATAATTTCCATTTGCTTCCTACTAGGGAATTCCAGGACAACATTGATTTTTACCCATGAGACAAATAGTCAACCATATATCAGCATAACTCTCTTACTGAGGAATGAGCATGAGTTATTGTATTGATCAACAGCTTGGCCTATACCTTCCTTTTTCCAGCATAAGGGAGAATTGCCCTAAATTCATATTAAGGAATAATAGATTAAGAAACATGTAAAGATTGCCAAATATAATCTATTCAGAGGATACCTTCCTCCTGCAAAAGCAACAACCATTGCTTGAGGACAGGATTCATCTAACAATGCCAAATGAGCAGGTGGCATTCTATGTAGTCATGCAGAAGTTTCTGCCCCTCTTGGCAAACACAAACATTTGATATGATCAAAGTCAGAAGAGTTTTGGCCTTTGTTGAACAGTCAACACTGGCTCCTATTTCCAAGGTCTCCCTCCTTTTCTTTCCTCTTTCCAGGCAAGGACACATGGGCCTTGTTTTGTGTTACTAGCTCGTACAGATGATCCTTAAGGCTTGACTAAGGCAGCAGAAAGCTCTAAGACAGTTCCTACTTCTTAAGAAATATCCTCAAATACTATGTTTTGGAAAAGGGAAGGAGGGAGGTAATTTGGATAAACAAGGGTGGACTGGCTAAAAAAGTCCAATCACAAAAGCAACCACAAAACTCCAGGCTGCAGAAGATAATGAAGGGGCTTGCAGTTCCAAAGAGGCAGTCTGAGGTCATGGTGTACAGCTTTCACTAAACCATTTCATTGCAGTTTAAGCTCTGTACAGCTGTGCTGGAATCAAACAAGAAGAAGGCTAGCAAGGAACAGTGTGAAATCCATGTGCATGGCATGGAAGTCTGCTAGGAGTTTCTGGGTCACTCAGACGGAACCACTCCAAGCCTGTAGTGAGCAGCATCAAAAGTCAAGGCAGGCAGTTGGCTATATACTGGTTTCCTAGATTAGTGGACTCCAGTTTTACAAATGTCATGGGCCTTGTCCACTCTGCAGAGGGTATACACCAAGCCTGCAGAAAACCACAAGTGAATGGGGTGTGTCTGACAGGAAACATGGGCACAGGAGAAGGTGTTTCATGAAACCTTGGAGATAATGTTGCCTCTGGCTATTGATAGGTTTGACAAACTAGAGAGCAAGCAGCAAGGTTCTTTTCCAGGTTCTGTCACCAATGTTTTCTGCAGCTGTGCATACATCATTTCCTTCCTGTGCTCCCATTTCCCTTCTGTGCCCCCATTTCCTTCTTTCCATTTCCTACAGGATGAGCCCTTCAGTGCAAAACCAGCTTATTGCCATGTAGCTGTCAACCAATCCACAGTTCAAAAGTAAGGGTGTCATCATGCACACAGAGCTTGGTGTGCTTTCAAATTACAGAACCAGAAATCAAAACCACTTCCCAAATCACTTTCTAACAGTTAAGAGAACCTTTATGAGCATCCTTTACAACTGCAGCCACCACACTTCACAGCATCAGGAGGAGCTGCAGAGTATCAGCAGGACAGAGCTTCTTGAAATAAACCCCAGTGCTAGCAAAGTGGGGTGGTGGTTATGGCATCAGTGAGTGATCACCCCACTGGTTTTAATTGTTGAACTTGATTAGAGAAGGAACTTTGAATTCTTGTCTTCTCCAATGCCATGGAGTTCAAAGTGAAAACCACAGGATTTTATTTCAATCAACAATCAGGGAGAATAATATAGAATGAATATCATAAAACTGACTCACTGGCTTGAGCCCTAGGGGATTTCTTTCCAAAAATGTTTACCAACAGACCTCTTCTGCACTCTACAGCATAGATTCTGCTTTCATTTAACTGTATACAACTTCTGGTACAACACTGGCAGCTTTCCCATCATGAGCCTTGAAGGCATGCAAGTGGTGAACATGAAGAAGACCAGACTTTGTCCTTCTGTATTGGTGAAAGACATAATGGAGGCTCATTTGGACTGAGCTATCAGTCCCTGAAGGGTGAATTCTTGGTGACACTCATTTTCAGAGGCTATTTTAAAGAAGAGAGAGGTGTGAGGAATTCCAATAGTCTGGAAGGTAGAACTGGTGGGAAGATGAAAAGGGATCCAACTGGTGTTAAAACCTATTATAACAGAATCCTAGGGGTGAAAGAATATTCCCTCCTCCTCTCATAAAAGCAGTATTCTTTGGGATATATTTTTCATTAACATGCACTAACAGCATCACATCTGACCATCCCATCATGTATTAGCAGAGTTAGGTAGCATGTTTCTGAGGAGGCTCCAGAGTGAACCCAAAGTCTCAACCCTCCTCTGCCTCTTGCCTTGCAAAGTCACCGGTGCCTTTGCAGAGCAGACAGGCAGACTATTCTTTAAGCACAACAAAATGGGTACAGGAGTTCTGAAGCTACCACAAGCAGTTATATCACCTTATAAAACTATAGGGTATGCCACAACAGAATGCTGAGCCCTCCACATATAACTATCTCTGGTGTGTAAGAAGGGAACTCTGGAATTCCTGGGTAAAGTTGTACCCCAGAACAGAACAGCTGATACCTCTGCTTCTAATGGGATCATGCTCTCCAGTCATTTCCTGAGACCATTTCTCTGTTGCCCTGCAGAAGGAATGAGAGAGTGAGAGAGAAGAAAGCCAAGAAAAGCCACAAAAGGAAGGAGCTGAATCCTGACTAGAAGCAAGGAGTTCCATTCTGTGGCAATCCCTTCCTTTTCCCTAGCTGAAATGGTTGCAGTCTGCAGAACACGCTGGGGAAGGCTTGTGGCTGAGGGATTGTATGAAGGCTTCAGGACAGTTCGAGGGAACTCTTAGAGAGATGGTGATGAATTCCTGCTTCTGAGGGCTGGGGAGCTGTGTGAAAGACATGCTGGGGCTCCCTGATGCTGCAGCTCAGTCTGCCCACATGTAAGCAGATTTCTTTCTCTTTGTAGTGGCGTATGGATCTAATCAGTGTCCTGATGCCTTCTGCAGATCACAAACTGCCTTTACAGCCCCACCACACACTTCCTTTGACAGCCTGCCTCCCCCTTTATCTCTCTCACTTCCTTCATTTTAATAGTTCCCAAACTCACTCTGTGTTCTGGTCAAAGGGCCCAAGATCCAGACTGAAAGCACATGGAACTTCGCCACTGCGACGCCGCGACATCGGTCGGCTCCTAGGCTGCAGGATGTGGTGAGGCTTAAGGGCCAAGTCCCATCATTAATGCTTTGTAGACTTTACACTCAACCTTGGGCATCAATAGTGTCCTTTAGCTAAGGCTGCTTTCTTCAGTAGTGCCCAAAGGCCAGTCTGGATATGCAGGATATGAGGTGTGAGCTCTGAGGGGTTCTGTTTTGCTCAATCTCAACACCTTCCAGTCCTGACTGGAGATGGATATGGCAAGGTGCTGCATTGGTGACCATCAGCACCACAGTGAGCTGGGCTTTTCCCTTTCCCCACATTGTACATCCTTACCACAGGGATATTTGTGTCTTTTCCTCATTACTTGCATGTTGACATTCCTCTGGGTACCAGCTCAGTTTCCCCCCAGTCTTTAATCAGTGGCTGCTTCCCAATGGCCCTGGTAAATCCCATGCCAGCTTCCTTCCCCACAAGGAGCTGCCACTGCTGCTCACAGCAGAAAGAGGAACTGACAAAACAGCACACTGGTTACAAAACACACCTGCTCTGAAGGTGAAAACCAGGACAAGAGGCAAAAAATTTGCTTGACAGCACAAAGGCAACTTTCAAAACTTTACTGGGCAAAGTTGTCCCCCTGCCTCCAACAACCTCATTTTCCTTTGTGAGATTAAAGCTACATCTGCTAACATATGGGATGGATCCAGATTGTCACATGTAGGCTTAAGGTGCTTTAGTAAGTTCTCCAGCTGGGAACAGGTGCTTCTTTCTAACAGCCCTTCAAGTAACATGTGGGCTTCAAAGACAATTGGGTGGGGTGTGAAGACCTCACTCTTGTAGCTGTGTCTAGTCAGACACTGCAGGGAAATTCCTCTCTGCTGGCTTCCAAGTTCCTTCTTTTTTTTGTTCTACACCTACCCTCATGACAGTAACCACCACAGTGCAGTCTAGAGCTCCTGTTTTGAAGCTGATAAGGCTCCATTTATCCCTAGGATTCTTGAGGTGTCCTGAGGCTTCTAGAAACTTTAAGAGTAAATTCAGGAGTTAACTGGTTTGCATATATCCCAAACTTCCCAGGGCTGTTTGGGATTGAAATACAATAGTAACTTCACACACTCTACTCCTCACCTCATTTTTCAGAGTTAACTGTAACTATGACACCTAACTGGATTTAGCAAAAGTGCCCATATGTGTCTGAGGAGGCTTCATAAATCTGGGCATGATGTGTGAGTTGATGCATTTGGATTATGGATCCTCACCTTCCAAGAAAGAGTCACAAAGTCATTAACAGTGATATTGCACTAACAGTTGCAGAAACAACCATCACTTGGTTCCCTGACCCATCTTCCATCACCAAGAGCTCAGGAGACAAGTCTTTAACATCACTGTTAGAAACCATTCTGGCCATATGCACAGTGAAACAGCTGACAGAACAGAAAAGAATTATGCAGAGGGTTTGCTTTTTTTCCTTCTGTCTTTCCTAACTGGTTCAGTCAGGAAAATATTGCATAGAAACTACCGTCTGCAGTGCAGCACTGTGGCAATGTTAAGGGTGCATGCACCACTGCCTCTCACCTCAGAGAAGGCAAATAACACTGGACCCTTGCTACCACCAAATTTATAACTGTCCAAATTCAGGACCTGAACTCTGAGTCTTCCAGTCTGATAATTCCCTTTTAGCATGTGCCATCCCTTATCTCTTTGGTTAATCAAGTAAAATTTCACTAAAATAAATATATGCCCCCAAGCAGAGCTCTTTTGGTGGAACAGCAGACTGCAGCCCTTCCAAGAGGCAAGGTTTGCATTAGTTGGGAATTTACTCCCCCTGCTGTAAGGAAAATGCTCTGAACTTCTTCAGCTCCCTTCAAAACCCAGAGAGCTGTCAGGGCTCAGCGTTATGATGATGAATCTTGTAATGCCCTCAGACAAAACTCTCCTGCTTTTGCTTCCAGAATATTGTCTTTTCTTCTGGTTGTTGAAGGCAAAGAGCTGCTTCATATATACTAACATGATTACAGACTTTGCATACCTTGGCCTTAGCCTTGTCCAAGTTCTCTTGCAAGTGGCAGTTTTCTTGCCTCAGAGAATTGCATTGGCATCTGGAAATTTTCAGTGAAGTCTCAGCAGTCAGCTGCTTTCTGAGAGCATCAGTGAGTTGCCTTTGCAGGTCTCCCACTGCTCTCTAGGGAAGCAAGGTCATCTCTTGATGAAGATATCTGCATCCCAGCACATAAAGAACTCTCTCAGCCTGTCCTCCTAGAGGACTTGCTCCAGCCCCCTCATCATCTTTGTGGTCCTGCTCTTGACCTGCTTGAGCAGGTTCATGTCTGTCTTAGGATCCTCTCCCCAGCCTGCTGGCCACGCTGCTTTGGATGCAACCCAGGATGTGACTGGTGTCCTGGGCTGTGAGTGCATGCTGTGCTGAATGTCTAGGTTTTCAGGCACCAGCAGCCCCAAGTCCTTCTCCACAGGGCTGTTCTTAATCTCTTCATCCCTCAGTCTGCTTCCTTGTTTGAGGTTGCTCCAAACAGGTGCGGGACCTTGCACTTGGCCTCGTTGAACTTCACAGGGTTCAGAGTGCCCCACCTCTCCAGCCTGTCAAAGTCCCTCTAGATGGCAACCCTTCCTTTCAGAGCAGCAACATCACCACTCAGACTGGTGTCATCTGGGTGAACTTAATCCCACTGTCCATGTCCCCAGCAAAGATGTTTAGTAATACCGGCCCCAGTGTGGACCCCTGAGGGGCACCACTGGTTTCCAACCAGATATCGAGCTGTTGACTGCAGCACTTTGAATGTGAGCATCCAGCCAACTCCTTGTCCACTGTGTGGCCCACCCACCAAATCCACACCTCTGCATTGCAGAGACAAGGATGTTGTGCAGGACAGTATCAACTGCTTTGCACAAGTCCAGCTAGATGACACTAGGTAGATACATACACATATGTACTGACATATAAGGGTGTCTCGAGGCTTGGCAAAAACCTCCTGCAGTTCCAGCAAAACCAGAACAAAACTGGTCAATGCTCACCTCACCTCCTTTAGTTTTCCTCATGTACTCCAGCCCCCCAGAGATATTAATCATGTCCCTAGCAGGGCAGGCAGATAGGACAGGCAGGGAAGACAGGCAGGGTAGGGCAGGTAGGCAGGTCAGGTAGGCAGAGCAGGCAGGGAGAGTTGGGCAGGAAGGGCAGGGTAGATAAGCAGGCAGAGTAAGACCCTCAGCCAGGGCAGGTAAGCAGAGAAGGGCAGGCAGGTAAGGAGAGGCTGGCAGGCCAGGCTAAGAAAGCAGGGCAGAGCAGGCAGATGGTGGAATCACACTTGAAATCATTCTGCAAAAGCCTGACTTGGTTAACACTTCATTATTCAAGAAGATTTCCACTATTCTGTAGTTGGCAGAAAACCCTGACTTTCCTCATGCATTTTATCCATCACCCACTTCAAATGAAGAAAATGTGACTTCTGAAGTTTTTGTCTAAAAGGCATATGGCTGGATGTCTATTTAGCCTATCAGGAGCTCTGCTGGGCACATATGTTAAAAATATGAAAGATCACATACCATGGTTAAATTAAGATATTTCTGTGATCTTTTTCCCCCCTTCAAGGAATAAATATTTCACTATAAAACATTATTTGAAGAGTAACTTGTTTCATCTCAAGCATCATGAATGGTTTGCAGTATAATTTTACAATGTGGCTAGTTAAATTTATTTAGTACATGGAGAACATAGTTATTTGCTTACATTAGGGTTTTTTAGTTGTGCTCTTCAGACTTCCAGCTGTCTGAAGTGTCATGGTAACTGGTGCATACATGGTCCCAGGGCCAAATGGTCCCTTTTACAACTTATATGAAGATGATGGGAACCTCCAAAATGTCTGAGGGTAGCAAGTAGTGTAGGAAATCTATCAGCTATCATCTTAGTGGAGAACTGCTATCAAAAAGCCTCTGGTCTGCATTTCTTTAGCAGAACAGCTTTATGCTACATTCAATCAGTCTGTTCTTTGTTTCCATCTTTAAATTCCTCATGACAGTGCAGATCCTTTGAAAAGTCCAAGAAAGAAACCCACCAATTGAAAAGAAAGACTTGTCAGAAATGGAACAGTAAGGATAAAGTTTAAATTAGGTTTAATTCCTATGTCTAAATTAAAATTGTGAGTTAACTGTTCTGTAGAGGTAGCAAAAACTCAGATGGACAGTGATGGACTGGTCTAGGTTGGCCTACACAGCTCTTGATTCCATGAAAAACAAGAGTCATGGAGTAATTAAGTTTGGAAAGGACCTCAGAAGGTCATCTGCTTCAGCTCCCTGCTCAAAGCAGGTCTAGTTTCAACGTTCAGACAAGGTTGCTTAGGGTCTCATGCTTTCCAAGTTTTTACCTTTTGCAGGCTGGGGGCTCCACAGCCTCTCTGGGCTACGTGTACCAGGGTGTAACACCTAACTCCATCCTTGCACAGCCTTGATGCTTCTGTTCCTACTGCACAGCCCAGCCCTGCTTCCAGCCCCATAGGCTTGCTTGTTGCATGTGAGCTCAGGAGTTTCCTGCTCAGCCAGCCTGGCCACCTGCCACCTGCACCTGTTTTCCTACAGTTCATGATGGACTGTCCTTGTGCTTTCAGGAGACTGGCCTCCAGGACTGACCAGCTCTCTATGGTCCTTTGCCTTCCAGAGCATCCTCCTGTGAGATCCTGCCTGCTAGCTGCACAAATGAGCTCAAGTTCAGAGCTTTTAGTCTGCCACTGCTGCTTCTACTCTCTCCTGCTGCAACTAACTCCCTTTGCTTTTGAGGAAAAACAAATTTGTAAGGCAAGAGCCAGTAAAGTAAACCTCAAAGTGTGCAAAACGACTCAGTTGTTAAAATCACCCACCTTGGATTAAAACTGTAGCTGCCACCTGGTGTTATTATATCCAGATGCCTTCAGACTGTAAAGGTAGCATAAGTTTACTCCTTAATTTGTGAGTTTTCTTCAAGGAGAGAAAAAGGTGATGAAACAGTTGCCACTTGGTGTCTGTGACTGTGCTCCACGTGCCTATGAACTGGGGAAGAGGAAAAAGTGATCAGCTAGCTTACAAGGAAATTCTCCATTCTTCTGTCTCTGTGCTTGAGACAAGTTTATGGGTATTTATTTATTTGGTCACAATATCTTTAGGCTGCCTTTCAATTTCTAACAGCCTGAGATCTGGAAGAGATGTGCTGGCCATTCCCTCAGCTGTCATTGTCCCCAGGTGGCTCTTTACCAGCCTCCCCCCTGGCATTTCAGTGAGAGCAGAGCAGATCCATTTCCATCTTCCAAACAGAGCACCCCAAAGGTTGTTGTCTGCTTTCTGTTGTATGATGTGTCACAGCATAATTCCAACTGCTTGCTCTTTTTTAACCCCCCTGCCTCCACATATGATATAAAACTGCCTTTCCTCCTCTCTTCACTGTGTGTTTTTATGTCACCTATTCCTCTGGTTACTTCTAGGGAGAAAAGATTTGAGAGGGAAGATTTGACATATAATACAAAGGGATTTTGGTCTCAGACTAATCTCTGCAATGAATGTGCTTTCCACCACCACTGAAAGACCTTTCCAAAAAATTCTCTCTCATCTCAGTGTTATTTTAAATAAAACAAGCATCAGGCAATAAAAAAAAAAAATCCAGATGCTGAAATTTGCACTGGTAAAATTGGCATTTAGGCAAAGATAACCTATTTAGAACTTAGGTAAGTGGCTAGTAAAACATTTCAGACAGACTCAGTATTTCAGCTACTTACAAAGCTTTGACTGCATACTCTAGAAGCCTTCCCATTGTGCTTCCCAGGCCTAGCACAGTGATCTGAATTCACTCCTTGTGCAGTTTTCCAGGAGCTTCCCCATTGCTGCTAGAGTCTGAAGGCACTGAAGAGATCTTGCTGAAGATAGCTGACCACACTGCATCACAGCTGATGCAACTTAACAGACTCTGAGCTCTGCACAGCCACATTCACTTGTGTCAGTGTAAAAATCACTGGACAGAGTCAGCTCTGTTCTAACTCAAACCAAGACAACTTGCAAGAGAACTAAGCTCTGGTCCCTGGGATAAAAGCATAATCTCAGGGAGGAAAGGTCAGAGACAAGCTTCAGCTATTTCTGCTGAGAAGAATCAGTTATTTCAACTCTCCACTTCAAACTTGAACTCAGTAATGTTCTTCCCTCCATTGTGGGTTTTCCATCTGGATCTCCCAGCTGGTTGAAGGAATAACCAGGCTTGGGAGGGAAGGGTTGAAGGTGGTAGAGCAAGATGTCAACCTCCTTTCTTCCACATTATAAATTCAACTGCCTAGGAGGAAACCGCCTCATGACTTGGAGCACGTTTGGACAAACATTGCTAATAACAAATTCTAATTGGTCATTATTGCTTGAACATAAAGGATCAGCTTTCATTTTCACCAGGAGGAAATGAAAATGTCATGTACTGTAAGATGACAAGCATGGAATTTACAGTAGTGATGTGTACTTGTAATTACCATTAGATGTGTAAATGCACAAAAAGCAGAACACCAGGGAGGCCGTTTTACAACAGATTTAATCAAGAGAACATCTCTGTCTCCTCATAAACTTACTTACCCACCTTTGAAAAAAGAATGGAGTTGATTAGACAGGTTAATGGGGTGATGTCTTTATAAATGACAGATGGCCATGTTAGAGCAGAAAGTTGTTCACTCTCCATTTTTTATGTTATTTTTACTTATGAGACTCTTTCCCTGGGTTTCTGGCTTAGGAAAGCATTGCTCATGCAGTTTTGATTAGCAGTGCTTCACTGAGGGGAAAAAAAAAGCAATTTCCAATGAAACTGAGCTTTTAACTGGATGGATGTTGTCATTATGCTTAAGTGGCAACAATCAAAACTAAAATACAAAATGAATTTTTTTGTGGAATTCCAGGTCCTTATAAACATCCTGACCTCCCTGCAAATGGAGAAAAGTGCTTACAGATTTGCAAGCTCAGAAGAACATAACAAAGGAATGGAAACATGAAGAAGGAAGGTAGCTTTTTTATGGCAGAGGAAACCCATTAGTGGGGAATTTAACACAGTAATTAAAAAATTAGACTACAAAGAAAGCCAGGGTTTTCATTAAGAATAATTAAATACGTTAGTGTAGTGCAACAATAGCTATGCTTGGAAAAACAATCCACCTTGGGCATCCTAGTTTTACCTTGGACTTATCAAAGTGTAGAGTGTGGGAAAAGCCTAGATTGTTAATGTCTCCTCAGGTACATGAGGTATCTGGAAGTGGATCACACATACAATTTGAACCAAAGGGGTGTTCACCAAGTACCTACCCAAAGTCCTCTGGTAGTGTGCTCTGGGGACCCTGGGCATGCCTGGAGAGAAGGAAGTGCAGTAGCTGAAGCTGCTGGTGAAAGCCACCATCAAAGGCTGCCCAGAGAGGTTGTGGAGTCTCCTTCTCTGGAGAGATTCCAGCCCCAGCTGGAGTTGATCCTGGGCAAGCTGCTGTGGGTGCCCCTGCTTTGGCAGGGAGAGTTGGACTGGGTGGTCTCCAGAGGCCCCTTCCAACCCTCACGAGTCTGGGATTCTGTGAAGAAATAAATATATATGTGACAGATTAAAATCAAAGTTAATCCTAGCTCTAATAGAAAAGTTTCAGGTGAGCCAAAATTAATACAGCATCCAAAAGGTATTAAAGCTATTTGAAAAGAGGAAAAGTACAGCATGGATTCTGAGAGACACCTACACACACCCTCACCCACCCCACGTTGTCTTGTTGCTGTAGCCACCAGTTGCTGCATGGTGTCTGTGAAACACTGACTTAGCCAAAATCACAGAAGCACAGAATTATCAAGGTTGGAAGAGACCTCCAAGATCAAGTCCAACCATCAACCTATCACATAAAACCATGTCCCTCAGACTTAACCAAGTCCCTAAGCACTACATCTTGAGCTACAGCCCTGCATGACCTCTATGTTTGGAACTATGGCTATAGATTTTCTTTTCTATAGAGCCAGAAGATCTGTTGTACAGGACTAAAGCATCATTAATTTGATATGCTCTGTTTCTTAGAGCAAGAGGTGTGGTAGTGTTTCATTAAACTTCTCTAGGGGTTGCCTTAACCACTGAGTTTCAGGTCTTCTGTTTCATATTCCATGTTCTGTACTGCCTAACAAACTAGGTATCTTCTTATTTGCATAAAGATCCACAGCCTCTTTCTGGTTCCTGTTGTTATTCTTAATATTCCTGAGTCTAACTATATATTCTTTGGAAAATATTACCTAAAATCCTCAGGCTTCTGTGGTCTCTTCTGTTTTTCCTTCATTGTTGTGATCCAAAGAAGTACTGAAAGCCCAAGGGAGATTGTATGGCTCATGTGCTCATTCCAGGAGCACCTCTAATCCTTGTCCTTGTAACTGTAGGCTAGAGCTGAAAGGCTGAAGCATCACAACATGCACCACAGTGAGCTGTTGGCTCAACAAGAATAAAAACCTGTAATCATATTAATGACAGTTCAAGTTTTTGCTATTCATTCCTTTCTGTGACACAGCACAGGCCACAACTGCATTTGCTCCACAGATCTTAATCCAGCCTCTGTAAGAAGCAATTTGTTGGGGATTTCAAAACATCCTCTGAGATCATACTAGAGTTTTACATAGAAAACCCTTCCTAATCCCTCTCAAAATGCTACTATGGAGCTATTTCTAGGTCTTTTGGACTCTTTGCACTCAACTCTTGCCTCTTAAATAGCAAAACCAGGGTTTGCTGAAGAGTTTGAAGATAAGTGAGGAACTACTGCAATGCAAGCGGGGTGTAAGGAGGTGAGGGGGGTACAGCTGCTGCCAGGAGCTCACAGAATCCTTTGGGTCCAGCAAGGCAGGGAAGTAAAGGCTTGAGGCCACCTCCTTCCAGCACACTCTGCATGAGTACAGATACCTGATCTGAGGAATATGGCATTTAAACTCTCAGGTTTTGGGGAAGAGGGCTGTAGTGAAGAAATATGATTTGTAGTGTCTTCTGTGTGCCCATGTCATATGTCTTTGTTTTGCTCAAACACAGAGTGGGGTTTGCTAGCAAAGCAGCAAACAAAATAAACAGACCAGCCAGAAACTGACATTTTGAAGGCCCTTTGTAAGCTAAAGGAACCAAAGAAAGGAGCTAAAGTAGCTTCCTCAGCTCAGAACCAGCACAATTTCACTAGAGAATGGGAATGTGTTTTCTGATGCCACCTAGCTGAGACTCCTTTAGCATCCATGGATTAATGCAGTGCTTGTGAAAACACAGATGGCAGCAACCTACCAACCATGAACAGGTGATGCAGACAGATGAAGGCAGATACTGATTACACCTTCAAACAAAAGGGAGTAAAATTCACCATATGCATGTTGAAAAATAAACTATAAAACCCCTAAAACTCTGCATTATAAAAATGCACTGAAGTATATTAAAAAAATTAAAACAATACTGTCTAACATGTAGTGCCAAAGCCTAACCAAGCAAAAACTTCCTCTTTAGGCAAGGCTAATCTTTATTTTGGGATTATGTTGCTTTCCTGAACTCCTTATGCTCTCATATTTAAGGTCATCAGTATTTAAATGCAGCTTTTTTATTTAGATATGAATTTCTAGTCAAGGATTTTAAAAGCAGCTCTTAATTATAGAACTCACAGGATCATTTAGGTTGAGAGAGACCTTTAAGATCATTGAGACTGACTGTTAACACAGCACAGCCAAGTCACCACAAAAGCATGGCCCTCAGCACCACATCTCCTTGGCTTTTCAATCCCTCCAGGGGTGGTGACTCCACCACTGCCCTGGGCAGCCTGGGCCAGAGCTTGACAACCCTGTGGGGCAAGAAATTTTTCCTAATGTCAATCTTAAACCTCCCCTGGTGCAACTTGAGGCCATTTCTTCTCATCCAGTGCTTAAGGTCAAGGAGCATTTTGTCATGAAAAGTTATAAAATTACATATTCTTCTCCCTTTTTCTGCTTGAAGGCAGACTGTTTAATAGCTAAAATCTACTGAATTCAAAACTTTTTCTGACATTGCTGGATGTCATGAAGCCCTGTCCCCCCCTGAAAAACCCCAACACAACAGTACATATCAGTTTAGTGTAGGCAGAAGGAAGTTGTAAGTTATTATGGACACTTAACTTTCTTATTCTGTAGCACAGAATGGCAGGGGTTGGAATGCTTTTATCTATGTGAAAGAGCTGATCCCTAAGCACTGTCCTGGTTTGGGTTAGAACAGAACTAATTCTGGCCAGTGATTTTACTTTTTGGCTAAAGCTCCTCTGTGTAACTGCACTGTCTGAAACCAACAGCATGTTTGTGCAGGCACTGCCTGCTCCCAGCACTGATAAGACCTCGTGTTTAGATTTACTGCCAGGGGTTGGGATGCAGACCAAGGTCACTGCTGAATCTTGAGTCTCATGTTGGGGTACAGAGTAAAGGCTGCTCCTTCAGGGAGGAGCAGACAGAAGAGGTGACCCCAAACTGACCAGCTAGGGATTCCATCCCATATACATCATATTCCATACAAAGCTGAGGGTCAATTCCCTCTTCTCCCCTTTTTGTTCTCTTCTTCAATGGCCAGCATCTGAGGAGGGCTCTGTCTGTTCTGCCTTTGATCCTGATCCATAAGTTCCTGAATCCAGCTCCTGAGCCTGCTTCCCATCTGCTGCTGAGTCTTTCTGCCACAACATCAGTGGGACACAGCTGGAACAGCTGAACCTAACCAACCATTCCAGGATAATTCCAGACCACATGATGTCATGCTCAGCATATAAACTAGGGGGAAGAAGGAAGGGGAGGATGTTTGGAGTGATGGTGTTTGTATTCCCAGCTCACCTTACAGTAGATGGAGCCCTGGGCTCCTGGAGATGGCTGAGCACCTGCCTTCCAAGGGAAGTGATGAATGAATTCCTTCTTTTGCCTTCCTTGTGTCTGTGGCTTTTTCTTTGCCTCTTAAACTGTCTTTATCTCAACCCCTGAGGTTTCTCTCTTTCACCCTTCTGACTCCCTCCCCCATCCCACCAGGGGGGTAGAGAGAGAGAGAGTGTCTGTGTGAGGCTGAGCTGCTGGCTGGAGTTGGACCATGACAGGAGTTTAAGTTCATTTTTAATCCATGCTTTGTAATTGTCTTTGGGGTTGTAAGGTTTATAGAAAACTTTCTGTCTTTTTTTTTTTCATTCTCTTAGCTCAACAGTTACAGTTTGTTGGTGGAAAGCAGAACCAGCATTAGACTTGTAACCACACTCAGGAAACTCAGGGCAAAGGATTAAACCAGGGTTTACTCCCAGTTCTCAGCTATACTTCACATAACTTTTATCTAACATACTTTGTTTCTCCAGATCTTGGGTGGTAAGTTTTTGACAGCTACCATGGCTGCTTGAATATAAACCCAGCCCAAATGGAGAACAGATCACCTGGAGAATTTAATGCTGATTTTATGTGCCTAAAAAAAATCAAAACGACTTTCTTTGGAGCCCTAAAGTTCTGCTGAGCATTACCTGCCTTGGCTGATGCACATCCCCCAATGCCCTTAGCAATCAAGACCAGTTAAGAAAGATCTATCTGTAAGAAAACACAGGAAGATCTGACAGGATTCAGGGTGGCAGTGCTGCCTTCACTGGCAAACTGGATTTGCTGGCTATTGGAGTATGCACTTTGGATAAAAACATCTGCAATCCATTAAGCTGCATTTTGGCAATTTGTTGTCTTTATTTTGCTTCTAATGTGATGTTCAAACAAAGAAGAAAGAAGATTAACTACAAATGTTGTATTCTATGCAGATAGCAGGAGTGGCCACAAATAGAACTCATACTCCAACAGAAAAAATTCCAAATGTGATTTCCTTTCTGCTCTTGCCTGTGGCGGAGAGCCTGATGAAGAGCCAACCATGGAGGCAGGGAACACTTCAAAGCAGGCAGGTAAAACTGATGGGAGAAAATGTGTCCTTAGCCAGCTTAAAGGCTCAAATAAAAACTGTACCTTCCTTACAATACTTTGGGAAATTACAGTTGACTCAAAGACAGGGAAGCTCAAGCAAGAGGTATGAGAAATCTAAACCATGCCTAAGAATTGCTGGTGTCAGGAAACTCTGTGATGAAAATGTCAAGACTACAGAGTATATATGTAACCATAGAGGCTGGCTGTAACTTCCCAGAGACTGAACCTGTCAGCGTTGGGGTTCAAAACAGTTCTCATTCTGAGGAGGAAACTGCAGATGCTTGCTACTCCAGTCAGAGATGATTATCTCTTCCTAATCATGTATGTAGGTAACTAAGGGAGATGAGGGGAAAAAACAAAGGAGCTTACTCATTGCTGGGGACTTGGAAATTCAAACAGGAGGGCAGCTATGAAATATTCTAGTCTTGACATACATTCTATAGATAAAGCATGTAACAGTGTAGGAAATAATGTAGGGAGGGAATGGAACAAGCACTAGAATGGAACATGTCTCAGAGTCAGAGTGTCTTTTTTGGTTTTGCCCCAAAACCATGGGAAATTTGATGATGGCACATGTAAAGTATGGCATGCCCACATCAGGCCACCATCAGGTTAAAATATTAATTAGTAATGATATATACAGTTAGAATAATAGTTACTATTTGATAATTGCAATCTTTGTTAGTACTTTTATCAGGAACGTTGCCTATCACTTCAGGTAGCCATTTTCCAGGCTGGGTGCTTTTATGTATCTTTTTTGTGTCAACACTCTCAGGGAGGTGTACATGCAAACAGTCATGTCCCAAACACGGTGCAGTGTCAACAATAAGGTGAAGTTTTTATTTCCCAGACAAAACACCCATTGGCCTCTTTGGAATGTCACTAGAGTCAGATTTCAACACACAGAAATTTTTACTAATTTAAAGGTTTATTCCCTTTCCCTCCACAGACTTAAATAAATGACAGCTTTTTAGATCACAGAGGATGTTAATTGTATTTGTGAAGTGTTAAAATGTAGCTATTTTTTTCTCTGTATCTATCTACAAGTGATGTCCGTGTCCCTGAAATGATCCTTCCTTTGGAAATTTGCAAGGCTGTCATGTTGCTGGGAGACTTTGTTAGTAAAACTCACACACTTGTCTGTTAAACAGCTGCTCTGAGATCCTGCTGTCCTTACAAGGATGTATAATCCTCATTAACGTAGTCTTGTTAAAAGTGCAGAGTTGAAGACTCCTTGAATGAAGAGTTCAGAGGAGCAGACCCTCTTAATTCTTTATTATCAGATAATCAGATTACTATCAAATAGGTTAATTTAAAATGTCCAATAAAAGGCTCCTTGCATCTAAGAGAACACACACATGTACTTGTTGCCCAAGTCACCTTTGGAGGAAGGAGGCAGGGCACCAGTTCTTGTGCTTTACACCTACCAGGATCCAGGTGGTCACCTTACAAGGAGGATATTTAGCTAACAGTTTGTATGTACAAACATATGCACACAATGGCAGGTACAGTTACTGCATCCAGAGACTGGTCTCTGTGGTTAAAACCCCCAACTCTCCTTTCATAGCATGCATCCAGTTTACTTTTAGCTGTGATTTGATTGGTAGTGCTAGGTCACATTCCAGGTTTTTTACCTAAAGGAAGAATATACCTTGAGTACTGGGTTGAGTTTTGGACCCCTCACTCCAAGAAGGACACTGAAGTGCTGGAGTGTGTCCAAAGAAGGGCAACTAAGCTGGTGAAGGGTCTAGAGCACAAGTGTGAGGAGCAGCTGAGGGAACTGGGCTTGGTTAGCCTGGAGAAGAGGAGGCTCAGGGGAGACCTTTTCACTCTCTGCAACTCCCTGAGAGGAGGCTGGAGTAAGGTGGAGGTTGGTCTCTTCTCCCAGATGACAAATGACAGGACAAGAGGAAATGGTCTCAAGTTGCACCAGGGGAGGTTCAAGTTGAATACTAGGAAAAATGTCTTCACTGAAAGAATGATTAAGCATTGTCCCAGGCTGCCCAGGGCAGTGGTGGAGTCACCATCCCTGGATGGGTTCAAAAAACACATCGATGTGGCACTTGGTGACATGGTCTAGTGGCATGGGGTTGTTGGGTGGATGCTTGGACTTGATGACCTCAAAAGGTCTTCTCCAACCTTGATGATTCTATGAAGGGAGCATGTTTTTTCCTCCCTCCTTTCGCACCCTTTCCCCCCTCAGTTCGTCGAATCTGGGCAGTATCTCGCATGACCCATATTCGCTCCCTCCCCACAGAGAACAGCGCTCGGAGGAGATGGAGGAAGGATCCCTGCTTGCCTGCCTGCCTAGGCTGGAGGTTCGGGTGGGGAAGCGGCTCTCCTAGCGCCTCAGTATAGCTCCTGACGGGGCGGGGGTCCCTCGCCCAGCTGCGGCAGTAGCCTTTAAACCTCCTCTCCTCTCCTGCGCTTGCCATTTCCCTCCCACTGGGGACCCGCGGAGGCAGGGCGCGCGCAGCTCCTTGGGTTCCCACGCGCCGGTTCCGCTGCTCGCCTTTGCTTTATTGATTTATTGCAAAGCTAAACCAAGCCAAAACCAACCCAAACGAACCCAACAAACAACCCCCCCCCCAAAAAAAACCCCAACCCAACAAAAACCCACCACCACACCCCAAAAAAACCCCTCTCCAAAACCTAACAAAATACTTCAGGAGCGGTAGATTTCAAACGGCTATCGAACAGTTGGATAAAGTTCGGGCCCGCTGCTGTAGGCAGCATTTGGGTTTACCGGAGCTGCCCCTTGGGAAGGAGGGAGGAGAGAAGGGGAGGGGAGGAGAGGAGAGGGGGCGCGCGACGCTCTGAGGCGGCTCGCGAAAGGCGGGGCAGTGCGCGCGCCGCTCCCGCCTCACCTGGGCGCACCTGGGCGTGCGCGAGTTGGCGACACCGCCCTCTTCCCCTCCACACCTCCTCCCTCCCCGCCGCACGGTAGTGGCAGAGCTGAGCTCAGCCCAGCCTGGTCCTGCCTTAACCCAGCCTGCGCAGGCGCACGGTTCCTCGCCCGGCGGCGCTCCGGGAGGGGGGAGAGGTAGGGGGGAGCGCACTCAGCGCTGTCATGGCGGCAGAGAGCGGCAGCGTCGGCAGGAAGCGATGGGGCTGACCGAGACCGCGGCGTGAAGCGGCAACGGGCTGAAACTCCGGGCGCCTTTCTTAGAGAGAGAGAGTGCGGCCGGCCCGGCTCTGCGTTAGCACGCCCTCCGCAGAGCAGCAGCCGCCTCCCGGCCCCGCAGCTGGTCGTCAGAACAGCCCTCGCCACCTCCTCGGCGGCTGTGGAGGGCAGCGAGCGGTGGGTGCCCAAGTTGCTCGTCGGCGAGTCGCTGCACCTGTCCGCGCAGGCAGCCGGGCGTGAGGCGGCGGCACAAGGGCAGGAGGCGGAGAGGTGGGAGGTAAGGAGCCCGGGCGGTAAGGAGGAGCGTGTTCCCTTTAAAAAATGAAAGAAATTAAACCCTTCACGACCGTGCTGTGAGCGCTGCTTCTCCCCGTGCGGCGTCTGTGCCGCGGGGAGAAGCAGGCTGGAGGTGAGACCCCTCGGGCGTGTGGGGAGCGCCTGGCCCTTCGCGAACTGAAAAAAATCTCTCGGTTTGTCCTTCAGGGCTGTAAATACCTGCCTGAGGGCAGGGAGCTGCTGACAGACGCCTCCTGCTGAGGGGAGAGCTGGAACTCCGCGGGCGCGTCCTCCCTTCCTCCCCCGCCGGACGCGAGTTTCCTTGGGAGCCGGAGCTGAAGCGCAGGAACCGGCCACCGGTTGCCTTCCCCGGAGCCCAAGTCGTTCCTTCTTCCCATAGGGTTTCAAGTCGTAATCTGAAGTGAACTTAGCCATGGCGAGTGGAGCCAAACAAGTTGCTCAGCCAACAGGTGATGATGGAGGAGAAGGAGGCAGCGGAGGAGGAGCAGGAAAAGAAGGAAGTGCTGCTGAAGGGGGAATTGCGCTGCAGCCTCTGAATCCGGGAGTCCCCATCCGAGGTATCAAGATGAAATTTGCTGTGCTGACCGGACTGGTGGAAGTTGGTGAAGTCTCCAACAGAGACATAGTCGATACTGTGTTTAATCTGGTAAGTCTTACTGCCTTTTTGGACAGGAGAGAACAGAACAGCATATGTGTGCAGAGGAATCACATATTTTAGATGTTTTTCTGTCGATATGTTTTTTTTTACATGTTTGAATGTAATTTTACCATACGAGATTTCAGCCGAGTTCTTTTTACTTGTGGATCACAAAAGCTGAAAGTAAAGCATATGAGCCTCATTTGAAACTGAAGCAACTTTGAACAGCATCCTCCTTAGTTTGCCTCAGAGAAATCGTTGCTTTATCTATAACTGAGGAGTGTATTGTTATGTTTAAACATTCAACAGGTGTGCTCAACAAGAAAGTTAAATGTTGATTTAGTAACTGAAACTATCATCAAAACACACACACTGTTGTTTCAAGCCAAAACAACTTGTCACAGGAAGATGTTTGTGTCCTGTTTTAGCTTCTCCTTTGCTTTGGAAGGAGGCAGAACTTCCATGCAAGGGCTGGAGGTGTCAGGGAGCAGTTCATTCAGATGCTTTACTCTGCTTGTTGGGAAGAGTAGCATGTGGTTTCAATGTCCCTTTCATATTAAGGAGTTAGGTAGTCAGCTGCTTTATTTTGAATACATTATGGCTGTAGTTAATAGTTCAGAAGAAATCTCATTAAAAATAGAGGATACAGCATTTCCTGTCAAAGCTGCAGACAGACTGTTGAACTTCTTGGGCCACATTTAAAACAGTTAGGCTGGTTGTTAATATCCAGTTGCTGAAGGAGGCCACACATTAGGAGGAGAACTGTCTTCAAGTTTACAGAGTTACTCTAATATTATCAAAGGTCTCAAAACATCTCTAAAAATTCTCATTGTTTCTCCTCCTTTCTTTTAGTGAGCACCTTTGACTTTAAAACAGTGTGGTTTCTGAGAAACCAGGAAGTGAGAGTGTGTAGTAGTACAAAGCTCGGTAACAAGGAAGGTAACACAGAAGGCACACTGGTTTTTAAATGGTATTTGCATATCAGTTATTTCAACTAGAATTCCTTGCTATGTGCAAGTTTTAATGACCACTAAATCTTTGTCTGTGCTGTGTCTTGTTTAATGTTTTTTGATGTTATCTTCTTGGGTTATGCTCTATAAACACATGCTCTAAATTGAGTGAAAGTCTCAATACAGAGGAATTGCAGTACTGGCAAGAATGAAGTGCAGATCAGCTCATGGGTGTTTCAAGTAGGAGAAGGTAATTTAAGGTACTTAGAGTCCACTTGACAATTGTCCTTGACAAAAATCTAGTGCTTGGGTAGATGGGTGTGAGGTTCAAAAGGAAATTCGGGTAAACAGTTTACAGTTTTGGACACTTGTATGAGGGGAAATCGTTCATGGGTGTGTTAAATGTTGTGTTGTTTCTAGCATGGTCTATTGAATGGTGTGCTGGAGGTGTATTTTTTGGCAGCAGCAGAAGGAGGTTCAGTAGAATAATGAAAAATGGAAGAGCTCCTTGATCCTGGGATTCCTTTTCTGCTTCATTGTGGATGAGAGAGGAACAAAAAGTTCAGCTTGATTCAGAGAAACCTGGATTTTAGGTTTAAGGACCTGTGGGCTCTATTCTCTAGGACCTTCATTTCCCAGATAGAAGTAGCGGAGAATTTCTGGCTGTGGAAACTTTTGAAACTGTTTTCATTGTTCCTGCAAGTGCAATAATGACCTTGACCTTTCTGAGAAGATTCCCCAACTGGTCCAGCACACCTGTGTGTGATGTGGGAGGCTAAAGTTCACACTCCTGCACCTCGTTATTTAATCAGAGCAGTAGTAGTCAGTTAACAGCTAAACAACCCAGAGTTTGGTAGCAAAGGACATTTTGCCTGGATTATATAAGAACAAAATCCATTTTTTTGGGCAATATATATATAAAAAAAAAGAGGTCACTTGATTTCTCTGAGTCTCAGGAAAACACATCAACTACTGATGACTAATTTGGAAGGAGATGTCTTGATCTTCTGTGGTTTTATGAAAACTGGGATGCTTCAAAGATCCAACCCGCCAGCAAACTCATGCGTTTTGATACAGAAAGCATCTATTTTCTGGATTTTAACTTTCATTGGTTTGTAAAAACTGTGAAGCTCACTTTCTAATATGTCACTTAATCTCCATCCAAAGCACAAACTCGCCCCAGAACAGAGTTCTGCCTCTGTTCAGTTGTAAGCTGTGGCCTCATCATGTTGTGATGAATAGCTCTGAAATCACAGTGATCAGAATTGAAGGCATGTGAAGCATTGGTTAGCAGTGGTG
Source organism: Galbula dea (assembly GCA_013399015.1). Taxonomy (NCBI): domain Eukaryota; kingdom Metazoa; phylum Chordata; class Aves; order Piciformes; family Galbulidae; genus Galbula; species Galbula dea. The sequence goes on along the minus strand of VWZX01000315.1, from coordinate 583,393 downwards.
TGCTAACTTTTCTGGGCATGTCTGCAGAAAACATTTCATTTGTATATGAAAAAGTGAATTTTAGCTATGGCTTTTCTGGTAGTTCATTTCCCAGTAGTTTTTGAAGTCAGTTTAATCATGTGTGTGCTGGTTCTATTGGGGGTATGAAAGTCATGCTGTGACCTGCCATTACTAATGGGGTTAAGCCCAACATATTCCCTCCTATTGGGTTTCATTCAGTTTGGTGACTCATAACTGCACTACCCCAGTGGTGATAGCAGAAGTGAGCTAGCTCACTGCTTATACTAGAAGAGGAGGAGATGTACAGTGTCTGGGGGATTTTTTGATCACCAAAGTGAGACATTTTTAGACCAGAGTGGAAGGAGGGCTGAGCAAATCTGTGTCAAAAGATCTTTTAACATATTTATTTTTCGTAGCATAAGCACTCTCAAACATGAGTTTATTTTTTAAGAAGGGAGGTTAGCTTTAGCTGACTTGATTTTTCTTTTTCTTGAGCAAACATGTTACTTTTAATTATGCTCCTCCAGCTCTGTAGCATATGGAGGTTATGGTGAATTTCTTTTTTTGTGAGGGAGAGTCAAGAGAAGCCCAAAGTGCTGTCTTGATGTTCCTCATCTTTAACAGATGGTCATGCTTTTATATGTGAAAGACTCAGAAGGTCAAAAATCTAAAGTGGACAGTAATTGACCTGCTGCTTATTAAAAACCTATAATTCTATAGTCCTGGTTACTTGAGCACTAGCTTCTTCTGTCCAGCAGTGTTGGCTCTTGGAGCTGAGAACAACCTGTAACATTTCCTCAAGTCCTTAGTGAGCTCACATCTATCATGCATCAGAGCCCTTGTAGTCTCATTTTATTGTTTCTGGAAATTCTGCTCTTAGAAATGCTCCAAGTGATCTGCTTTATTTTGGTCAGTATTCTCTCAGAACCTGGTTTCCCAGCCTGTGTTGTCTATGACTTTGTGTATTTCAGCATCTCTTAAGACTGAGAAGGAAAATATTGACTTTGAAGAAGCTTGTTATTCTGTGGAAAAACTTTGAAAGCACATAAATATTGACCTGTTCTGTTACTTTTCTGCCAGACAGTTAGCTAAACTATGTATAGATACTCCTCATGTATTGTGAACTATATTTTGACTTTGGGCAACAGTAACTGCTTGAATTTCCTTTATATACAAATCAGGTGAATTCCTGTTTGTTACCTGGTGTATCTGCTCCCCTCTCCTCTTAGCTTATTAAAAAACCTCCAACCTCCTGGTGGGAGAAAATGATAGAAGAGAAAAATAAATTATTTACAGTGAGATCTGATGCTAACTTAAAATAGCTGTGTGTTTTTCTTAGTAAAACAAGTTGGCCTCCTACTAGTGAAGAAACTTTCAGATAGGGTAGTAGAAACAATTCAGGGATTGGCAAAACTTAAAAATGGGTATATATAAAATCAGTTCCAGTACTGTGATACTAATGTCAAAGAATATTTTTAGGATCTGAGGTTTTCAGGTGTAGAGAGCAAATTCTGTTCTGAAGGCTATGCATCATGCATTGGGAATGCAGGAGGTCTTGCAAAATCTTTTCTAGATGGCAGTTTTGGATGGAGCTTCTGGTCTGCTCCATTGTATAGGAGCTAGTCTTGTATCATATGTCAGTGTTTTCTCAGCTTTTTGCAAGTTTCTTGTTTGTATATAAAATTATATATATATATATATATAAAATAAAATTTAGGTCACTGAATATCTTTGTTTCTGTAGGTAGAGGCCTCTCACTGCTCAGTGTTTAGCTCATAAGAAATGCTGGGTATGCTGGGGTGAACTGTGCTGCGTTATTAGGTTTGCAGTGGGAAATGGATTTTCCAGCCAAATTCAGCTGTGCTTCAAGCAGATGACTCTACAACTATTGTCTTTCTGTGGGGTGTTGGGATAGTTCAGTTTGGGGACTTCATGCCTGAATTTGCTCAGGTCTCAAGTTGACTAGTGTTTAGAGACAAGAGATATTCTAGACTTTCTGCTCTTCCCTAAAGACATGCTCTAAGCCAATTTGGATTTTAAAAGCTTTAACACTTCTAATTGTTCTATTGACTATAATATAGATTCAGTTGTTTGTTTTGGTTTTTTCTCTGTGTTGCAAAGATTTGTTTGTTCTGTCTGTCTCTCTGGTGAGCAGAAAGTGCTGTTGCTTCTAATGGATTATGAGGTCCTTCCCAAGAATCACCTAGTGATGAAGTGCAAATGAGAAAGAAAATCTTAGATTTTATCACCTTTGGAGGAAGAGTAATGAGATCTGAGGAGCAAAACCTAAACTACTTTAAAAACTTCTTTTGTCACCTCTCTCACTTCTGCCAGACTTTACTAAAACCACAACCAAAAATCAATGTAGCTTAAAAAAAATTCTTACTGCTTCCTTTACTTGTTTCTTCTTCATAAAGTAAGCTTTCTTCCCCAAGCCCACTTGGCTTGTTTTATAGAAACAAATCTGAGATAAATGTCAGGACTGCCACTTGTTTTCCTTCTGCAATTCTTCCTTCTGTCTTCCTTGTTTTCCTTCTATAATTTTTAAGTAGCATTTTGTTCTACAGTTTTTTCACTACCAGTTGTTTTCCCTCTGCTCACATACCCTCTGCTCTTTAGCCATGTCTCCATTGCTGTGCTTTCTGCACTAGAAACTCTTTAGCATTATTCATAGTGAAAGCTGATGGCATCACCTGCTGATACAACAGGTTTCTAATTTGGTATGAATGCTTCTGAAACACTAGTACAATGGATTTTCTGAAGTAGAAATTCCCCTGTTTTCATCTCTGGGTCACAGACATTTTTTGCACATACCTTCTTGTAGAAGAATGTGATGCTGGTAGAATTAAATACATTACAGTGGTAAAAATGCACCATAAATGTCTCCATAACAGTGCATTGTGTTCATTGCCTTACTGTGTGTTTTTTAGAGCACGCCTGGATTTATTTTCTATAGAAACTTATCAGTGCTGCTGCTGAATGAGAGTAGCCAAATAGTTTCTAGAACATTGCTGAGTACTGTGCATTTCTTAATACGTGCAGTCTTGCCTAGTGGCCTCTGAGTAAGGACACCTCTGGCTACAGCTATCCTAGTTCAGTCACTTCTCTCCACTTGCAGTATAGGTGATAAGGTAAGGCTGTGGCTTTAGCTGGGTCAAGCTGGTAGGGTTTTTTATTTTAAAGACCATAGTAAATAGGACAGTCAGCTCTCTTAGTGATCATGTCTGGTTTTGCTCTTAGGGAATGAGTGCAGCTCAGCAAAAGATCTGTAATGCTTCCAAATCTGTCTCAATGTCCTTTGTATAAAATACATCAGATGCAAGCTTACTTCTGTCTGTACAGTTTGAATGAATTCAGGCTCCTTGATTCCAAGTTGTCTTCATGGTTTTGAAGACATCTAATTTGGGATCTGGTAGCAATAAAAGATGATTTTTGGTACGTTTAGCTAAATGAGGCTGAGATCTTTCACCAGGCTTTTCCTAGTTCAGAATTGTTGACTGGTGGGAGTCACTTCTCCTTCACTTAAAATAAGAATCACAGACCTCCACCTTTTTAGAATGTATTCTGAGTACATTTACTGCTGAAGTGGTGAGTATTGGGCAATTTTCAGCTATTAGTGCAGCTTGGACATGACTTTGTAGTTAGTGGAAATATCGCCCTACATAGCAAGTGTAGGAGTTGAGGGAAATTTTGTGGTCAGTTAAAAAAGGCATGGAATGTAGTTAAGTGAGATGGTATTGGCAGTCTTGAATTAGATGTGCTAACTGCTTAGATGAGAATTGGCCAGCCTTTGAAGAGGAGCTGATTTGTGCTTTGGCTGTGGTATCAACTCACTTCTGTGACTGCAACTTAAAACAGACTGTAGGATGACAAAATACTGAGGACAAAATCCAAAGACCACCCAGGAAAATGTTCAGTCTTTCTCTAATTGGCCCATGTTTGTAGTTTCTAATGACCACTCTGAGGTTTCAAGTGGCTGTGAAAGCTTGGGATGACACAGGCTTTGTTTTCCAGTCATGCTGCCATCCTGTACTGCCAGGAGTAGGCTCTCTACAAACCTGAAATCTAAAAAAGCAGGGCTGAAGCAGGCATCTACAAATCTCATGTCTTAATAATGCAGGATTTGGTAGACAACTTTTAAGTAGCATTCTGTTCCACCAGTAGGCCTGATGTGGAAGGTGTTCAGAGCATACTTTAGAATTCCCCTGTAGAGGGGAATGCATCAGTTCAATGACAGATTTTGGTGTCCTGTAACACAGGAGAGTCAGGTATCTATTGTGGTTGCTCTGCTCTCTCTAAGTAGTGTTTTATGTCACCTCTGTCAGACAGTACTGGGCTGGAGGGACCACTGGCCTGACCCAGTAGTGCAGATAGCAGGGTGATGTAGTGGCCATATGGACTGGCTCAGGAAAAGCATTTGCGGATTAGGGAAGGGAATGAAATTAGTCAAAAGCATCAGGGAAATAGGTGGATGGCATGTCAAGGTTGCTACAAAGGCTGGGCATGGCAGAGTGAGATAAAAATAGATACTTATTCATGTCCTTTGAAAGAGATTATTGGAGGGATGAACCTAAGTGTGCAGATTGAAGAGGAGTGTGAATAAAGAGAAGTTTTTTGAAGTGGCTTTACTGGATGAGTACCAGAGGTTGAGCAAAATCAGAAATGAGGTATTTGCTTAATCCTTTTTTAAGGCAGTTTTGGTTTGGCACAGTGTTCAGTATTCGGTGGTTAGTCAATTGTACATTCAGATACTGAAGCTTGCTGAGAAGTCCCAGTCTTCTCAAAAACATTGGTCATCAAGTGTGACTTTGTTTTGGTGGGTGTGCTAAGATTTCAGGTCTGATGAAAGATGAGATTGAGCTTTCTGTGTGGCTTCTTTCATTGTGTATTTGGTTTACCACCCATTGGGGAACCTGCAGTTATTCTGAACTGTATCCCACTTGACATGGTGTTCTGACTTTTTTTTTTTTTTTTTGTAACTAGATAAGTTGGTAACTTACAGCATTTATAGCTTCTGTCTTTATGCAGTCATGAAGTTCTTTATGAACCTTAAGGAGGAAGCTTTAATCTGTCACACAGATTAAATTAAGTCTCTGGTTTAGTCACTGGATGTGAAAGAGCTACTTGCTACCTTCAGTATTTCTCTGTATGAAAGCCTTTAAGAATCTTTTCTGTCAAATTCAGTCTTGCATGCATTAAATTTATGCATATCTTTTAAAAGAACTTCTATTTATTTTAAATGGGTCAATCTGGAAGAAAGTTTTAGTTCATAATCACTAATTACAGTTAGCTAACTTTCTGCCATTCAAATGTCTTCTGCAGCCCCTGGAGGCTTTGTTGGCCTCCTCGTAACATTTTGCATGATGGTTTTTGGTATTAGCTTGACCTAATTACTAATGCCCTAATTTAGATTACATTTCTGCTTTAACTAATTGTGGATTTTTCTGTTAGACTTGGTATTGTGCCTGTCCAAAAACTAGTTTGGTCTGGGGTTTTTTTTTTGTTTGTTTGTTTGGTTGGTTTTGTTGTTGTTTTCCTCTAGGAGAACTTCAGCCTTGGTCTGTCTGTGAGCTGTGGCCACTTGCCAGGAATCTGAGGGCTCTAAGCAATTTGCATAAACCTGGATACTATTGCCACCTGCTTTTCTGCTCCCACGTGTGCCCAGTGGAGACTTTAGTTTCCAGTATGCAGTGCTCCCTATTTACAGCAGATTGCAATCGAGATGCATCCTTGCACAACTGCTGTAATCAAATTGGCTCAATAATGATGCTCCATGAGCTGCAGTTGCACCTTTTCCTGAGACACTCTAGTCTTTGTGCTTATGCCAGAGACTTGTAATTTGTGAAGAGCTTGCATTGCTCCAGTGCTTTAGATTCCAAAGCTTGACAAATAGGCATAAGTAGTTTCTAAATAGAAACTGGTTTCTGACAAAGAAAACCTAATACCTTCCCTTGCACTGGATTGCTCTAGTAATAACTAGGGAGCTGGGAGCAGCTATGTCCCAGGCATGATTTTCTTGTTAATAGCTGTCTTAGATGATATTTAAATGAGAATAGCTAGTGGGAATAGGATGTGCTCTGTTGCCTCCTGTGAGTTTGGGCTGCAAGTCTCTTTACTGCAGCCTGCATATGAGTAGTTCTGCTGATGCTTTTGTATTTGGCATGCATCTAGCCAGAAAAGTTCATATGCACCATGCAGCAAATTCAGATTATTTTTGGTGTGACTGAAAAGCTGGAAGTGAGCTGTTCAGGCAAAAACCTTGTCTGTTTTGTTGATGCAACTAAAAAAAGCAACACTTAAAGAACTACTGGGTATGTTTTCCTTTGCAACTTAAAATCCAAACCAGAATAGCTACTTCAGGCTCATCTGTTCTCTGGAAGTGCCATGTGTGCTTGTGTCACAACCCCCCGTGCCTCCTGCTTTGCCATCAACAGTTGTTCCCCAACAGGTGTGGACAGAAGTTACAGAAATAAATGAATGAAATCAAGTCTGTTCTATTTGCCCCACTTAGATCCTCCTAGTTTTCTAGGTTTGTACTGGACTAGCCCTGTAAAACAGTTAACAGTGCACAGGGTGACCTATAGCTTATTTATTGTCTTTTGAGAATGCTGGGAGGTTAAAGGCACCAGTAAGCAGCAGGTAAGATGGTCCCTGCAGTGGGAGAGCAGTCTCTTATCTATAAGAGCAGCAAGAGAACCAGTAGCATCTTGCAGTGGACTGGGAGGTCCATGATGATGGAGTCCAGGGTACTGAATATTTACTTGATAAATCTCTCACAAATTGGTTCCTTTATCAAACTGTGTGAATTTGGATGGGAATTGTACTGGGTGGTTTCCTAAATATGATTGGGATGGAGGTGGGTGGGGAACTGTATGGTAGAATAAGGCAAACCCTGTTGCTGTAGAATTGCTGAATAAAAGCTTTGCAGATCCTACAACTCTTAAGTTTTAGTAGTTCATTATTAGAGAAGACTTTAAGCTATGCTGTTTGTACTTGTCAGGGTTAAAACTGTGTTCCTAAGGACAGTTTGTTTTTTTTTTCTTCAGGGTTATTAGTGATTCAGGTGGACCTTGATATCAAGTAGTGCTTAAAACCCCTGAGAAAATAACCCCAAAAAGGTTATTTTATGTGGAATCGGTTTCAAAAGAGATGGTCAGTGATACAGAAGTAGAATAGCCTTAAAACAATGCAATTGGGAGGAGAATAGGAACCAACTGACTAACGTTGGTAATGGTGCATGACTGTTAAATAAACAAATGGAAACTATCAGTCCAGTCAGCATCTGTCTCCTGCTAATGTTTTTGTTGAAACTCAGCATGTGATTTGTCTGTAGTTTTGGTTGTGAACTTGGTTGAAAAGAACTTGCAAGCTTCTCCCCCTCCCCCATGGGAGCTTAGTTATACTGTAAGGTTTGGTTCCAGTGTATGATTTAGGTGCCATAATGCCTGACTTTTTGGTGTCTGAGATGGAGTATGAAACTGAGGAACTGTGACTGCATTTTGGAATGGCTAATGTCAGGTGGGGATCTATGTGTAGTTAATATATTGCTTATGTTATAGAATGGGAGAATGGTGGCCATGTGCTGTGTCCTTCATTTGGCTCACAACAGCCCCATGCAGTGCTCCAGGCTTGGGGCAGAGTGGCTGAAAAGCTGCTGCTGGAAAAGGACCTGGAGGTGTTGGTTGACGGCAGCAGAGTGCCCAGGTGGCCAAGAAGGCCAACAGCATCCTGGCTTGGATCAGCACTAGTGTGGCAGCAGGACTAGGGCAGGGATTGTCCTCCTGGACTGGACACTGGTGAGGTCATGCCTCAAATCCTGGGTTCAGTTTTGGGCTCCTCCCTACAATGGCATTGAGGTGCTGGAGTGTGTCCTGAGAAAGGCAAGGAAGCTTGTGAAGGGTCTAGAGTACAAGTATTGTGAGGATCAGCTGAGGGAACTGGGGTTGGTTAGCCTGGAGAGGAGGAGGCTCAGGGGAGACCACCTCACTCTCCAGATTACAGATCTTCAGGATTAAGTTCTGAAGATAAGGAACAATTGGTTTGGTTCCTTAAGGTGGAATTTCAGGATTTTAAAATGGAAACTAGAGAAGATGTTAGAGGAATTGAAAAGTTTCATTTCAAAGTCCTGTTACATTTCTCAAAATGTTGATAGCTTTACTGCTTCCATGGGCAGATAGTAGCTTCTGTGTGCCTTCTGGTGCTGTCTTCATTTCATATTACTTCAGCAGAGTGTTCTTTGTCATTCCAAATTGTACTGAAAAAGACAACTTTGCTTAGACAGGGAGAATGCTCTTTTTAGGGAATTGAACCCTTCATCCTCACCATATGTGCAGAGTACCATGGAAGTATCTTTGTAATTTGAAATGTTTAGTGAATGAGGTGATCCTCATCTTTCATTTTAGTTTTTGAAGCTTGAGAGAAGGAACTGGTCAATATTCTTTGGAAACAAGCTGTTCTTCCAGGAAAGAGTGAAAGCATTGTCAGTTATGCATCATATGTTCATTTGTGTTACAGAAAATAATCTAATTTTTGAGAAAAGTGTGGTGTGGGATTGGTTTTCTTTTTCAGTGTGCTTGTCCTAGTAAATTTTGGTCTTTCTGTGTTTCACCAAAAGGTGTTGTAGTATTAAAAAATACCCTGATTAGAAGTCACAAGCAGAGTGGTGTCAGTAGATCCTTTTGTGAAAGACTAAGCTATTTGTGCTAGTACCTTTCTGGGCTTGGTGGATGATACTGAATTAAGGCTCTACTGATATTTGTTGCAACTCAGAATATGACTCTTTGAATAAATAGCCACACAACCTTTACAAACTAGAGTGAAATAATAAAATTGCAGCAGTTTCCATCTTTCTTGTACCTTGTCTACAAGCACTACCTTCTGTTGTAGGGGCAGGACTGCTGCTAGCAGGCATGTAATTTAGCATAGAGGTTATTTTATAAACGTTGTAAACTGTTCAAACTATGACTTAAGCTCTTCAAAAAAGTATTATTTGAGTCAGCAATGACCTAAAACCTGAAATGAGGTTGTTGATATTAAAGCTCTAGTGACTGTTCTGCAACTTTAGACAGTGGAATGTGAAGCTGTTATCTGGGATTGGGACCTGCTGTGGTTGTGACCTGTCCCATACCAGCAGTTCTAACTGCAGAAAACTGTTAAATGCTCAGGTCCTCTGGTAGACTTGAGGCTGAGGAGATATAGCTGTTACTTATTTAGATTGATTGGGAAGATGACAAACTTCTGTGTTTTGAAAGAGTCTCTTCTGCCCTAAGTGTAACCTTCTGCTAACTGCAGAGAAGGATGAGATGTTATCTTTATATAGTGAGACCTCATTGCCAACCACTCTGTTACACAATGCCTGGTTCTGAAAAGGAAAATGAACACAAGCTCTTGTTGGTGCCTGCCATTGTCTAGTGAGAGGCTTGTTTCTGGGAGGACAGGAGACAGGCTCTGGTGTGTAGACAGAAGTTTCTGAGGCAGGATGTGCCTAAAACCCGAAGTCAGTTCACACCAGAACTTCAATGCAATACTTGCTTGAAACCAAATGATGGTAGCTGTGTGAATGCAAAATCTTTCTTTTCTTTAAAAGAAAGAAGTGAAAAATAACAGATAGCAGTAGAAGTAACAGTAAATGGTTTCCAATACAAAGAGCAACTAAAGGAAGTGTGTTGGAAATAGTGAGGTGGTCTCGTTTGCTAGGCACTGAAAATGACAGTGGGAATCGTTGTGCTGTTTCATCTGATTTTCTGGAGTGTATGTACTGAAGAAGCAGCTTTGAATGGGAGATGATCTCAAGAGGGAAATGAAAAGTCTCAGATTTTTAAATCTAAACTCAGAAATGTGGTGGTGTTTTCAGCTAAAAGTCTTTGGAGTTCCAGTACGTTACCTGAGGCAGAGAGAGGTTCTGAAAAAGGTCTGCAAGTTGCCTGGTTTTGTGCAGCAAACTCCAAGTGGGAAAGGTGGAGTCTGAGGAAGCACAGATGTGTTCTAATCTGAAGTAACTTTGCTGTGGGTGCAGCTGTTGTCACTGCCGTCACTGCAGATGATGATAACCATGGTAACTGCCAACAACCACCTGAGGCTAGAAACAAGAGCTTTCATAGGATGGACTCCCATTGTGTAAAACCCCATAAAATGATAACTGGGCTGGTGCTTGTAAGTTGAAAAATTGAACTCTTGTTCCCTAAGATGATGATCTGAACTTTGAGAGTCTACTTGGCAAGAGTTAGGGTTGGTGATTCGTGGGCTGAAAGCATGTTAAATGTTGAAGGATGTAAATGGGATGATTTCACAAATGTAACATTCTTATGCAGTGTAAATAAAAATGATTAATAATTTTTGGAGTAATAGAAGGTATAAGCAGAGAAATTTACTCCTGTCTCCCCACTAAACTCTTTAAAAAATTCTCCTTTAAATGGATGCATTTCTCACTTTATTTCTCAGTCTTACAAAGTACTGCTTTTTGTGACTGATTTCATTCACATATTTTTGAGTTCCAAAAAAGTGACTTCTCTGTAAATCTGAAATTAGTTTTGTATTAAACACAGTGAGAAATGGGATTGGAACATAGTATGAAAAAGAAATCTAATTTTATCTCTTCTTAAATGTTAGTATCTCACAAGAGCATTCTTCTGATTACCTAGAGTCCTTTAGCACCATCTGGAATGCCATGTGCAACACAGTTAAAGTAGCATAATAGATGCTGAGGATAAACACAGTTAAATTAAAAATAGTTGCTGAGCAAATGAGTAGGTAATATTTTAGGAATTTAAGAGCATTCTGTGGAGAGGTCTTTTTATCTCTAGCTTTATTTTCTGCAACCCACTGCATTCCTTTTGGATTCTCTCAGTGCAGAACTGTGGTGACAGCCAAGTGACTGCCACAGGTAAGTTTTCTCTGAGATAATGTTACTACTATCTGTATCTTCTGTTCCATAAAGAGCTGCTACTGCTTGAGCTGTCCTTTGCTGCAGCTTCTCCTCTTTACCTGGAGTGCACACCTACAGGAGGAGAGAGAACTGCTATGGTGATTGTTCTTCACTCTAGTGGCATCAGGAGTTGTATCAGTCTCCAGAGTTAAAGCTAAATTAGCTGCAAACCTTTGCAAGCAGCACCTAGACTGTTTAAGAAGGCAGGTGATGAACATAGTGCTCAGCACTCCAGTTAGTTGTCTTAATGGGAAATACTTAAAGAGAGAGAGAGAGCCTTCCTGAATATGACCTTTGGAGTTTGAAGGGAAGTGACATTCAGCAAGGTACTAGTGATTCAGTAATGGAGGAGACTGATAATTAAAGTAATATTGATTTCTTTTAAAAGTTTTTGTTTTCCCTGTTTAAAAGAAGGGATCTGTGAATGAATTGACAGAGCCACTGGAGTACAAGAGTTGTTCCAGTTTCTGTTGTCAGTATTGCAGTCAAATGCAGTTGTTAGAATTATTCAAGATGCTGAGAGCTGTTTTCTGGCTTGTCTGTAATTTGCTTTGTACAAAGGTCCCAAACTGTAGCACACACTGTCTTTTATACTTTGATAAGGTTACAGATAAATGTAACTAATTCCTTCTTTCTTTCACTTTTACTTTCCTTCCTGAATGTTTCCTTAAGCATTTTATTAGGACTTGATTGTGCTGAACATGAATGTGTTCCACAAGTCTCTTTCCTGTCTCTTGTCTCAAAATTTGCATGAGAGGAAGGAAAGAAGCTGAAGTTTTGACACTGAAGTATTTCAAATGGTAAATAGTGATGTCTGAATTTGTATCATGGCAGCCTTTTGTATTCCAGATCTGTCACTGACCAGCTGTATTTGAGTAGAAGTGTGGCCAAGGGCAGCATTGCATCTGAAAGGGAAGAGGTGAATGGCAGCAGGGATGAAAGACACTTTAGGTTCATCATGACATCAGAATGGTTTCTTAAGTGTTGTATTCTGTGCTGAATGCTGTGCAAAAGAGGCCAACAATAAACACAAAGCAGACAATCCCACCCCTTTAAAAAATGAAACAGGAGGAAAATCATGCTGTTTTCCCTTTCATCTTCCATCCACTGTCACTGTATTTTCCCCATCACTGATTTTTTTTCAGCATTTCATTTCTAGTGTTAAAAATAACCCAACTACACTAAACAACCCGATTGTTTTGTTCATAAATTAAGCATGTAAGACTACAGTTTCACAGTCTAAAAGTATATTCAGAAAGTGATAGGAACATATAAAGTAAGACTGCAACAGTTCTATGTGTGAGTAGTCATACATGAGGCACCCATGTGCCTCCACAGGCTTATTCCCTTGAAGAGGGCTTAATGTGGATCAAATGTTAATCTGCTGCATACTGCATAATTCACTCTTAAGTAAATCCTGAATAGGAAAAAGTCAGCTATATTATAAATTTTGGAAGGCAAATAGAGACTTTGCTGGGTAGAAAATATCTTGCTTTCCAGACATCTTAAAAGTATTGCAGAAAACTTTGAGTTTATAAGTTTAATTGGATTTTCAAGACCTCATTGCCCTTACTGCAAGTGTTTGGGTAAATAAAGGCAGGGTTTTTTCTTCTTGCTGCTTTTAACTCAGCAATTGATGGAGCTGGAATAAGGTGGTGGTTATGCCAAGCCCTTTATTTGTATTTCTTCCTTCATATTTTCAGTTACAAAAAGTGTTCTGTAATACACTGTGTACTCACATGTAGTGCCAGTAGGAGGACATGAGAGGTTGCCTGTGAGTTTTTATATTAAGTGAACCTGGAAAATGCAGTGGGGATGGTTACTTTTGGAGACCAACCTGACTTAGGTTTGCAGTGAAGTGTATAAAAGCTGTCTACAGTGTATTTGGTGTGCATTAAAGACATACCAGTTTACACTGAGAAGCATTTCATTTCAAACTCCATGAATTTAAGATAAAAACATCTGGTATGTTTTACAGACCTTTTTTAGCTTTCTATCTAAGTGTTCTCCTTGTTAGCCAAAGGCCATAATTGAGCTTGAGAGGCCTCTACTGTAGAGCTGTAGGGCTATACACCTTTAACATCTATTTCTCACCTTAGATAATTTTGTGTGAGTTATTGCTGGGCTTCTTGTTCCTCTTACCTCTGCTGGATAAATCTTCTTTATTTACTCCCAGGTTCTGTTCTAGTACACTTTTATTGAGTGTTACCTCAGTTCTTCTTGTCCCCTTGATTTGTGCCTCAAGTTTTGGTCTTCTGTAAAACACTGCTCTTGCATATGATGCAAGTCTTCTCTACACTGTTGCATGCACATGCTGACTACAGCTATGCTTATGGATTTTTTTGAACTGTGATTCTACATAGAAGTGTAAGAGAACTCTAATATTGTACAACAAAGCCAGTTACTAGAATTCCTTTGAAGCAGCATGGTGCAAGTTAGAAATACAGTGTTCTGTGACACAGCTGTAGTGGTTGAAATGCAGAGATCTGAGGCAGGAGGTGTTGTGTTGTTATAGTGAAGCAACCAAGTGTGTGAGGTGGGGGTTGGACTGGATGAATCCCCAGAGGTCCCTTCCAGCCAATTCTCTGAAGTGTTAGAGAAGAGCAACATTCTTCCTGAAATTCAGATACTGAAGGCAGGGTTGGTAACCAAACCTATGTTTTTGTGTGCTGAGTTTCTACAGGTGGGTTGCATGTCTTGGGCACTATCATAACAGGACAATTACTTCAGATGATGGAGAGTTTATAGACTTGTCCTGGACCAAGGGAACTTGGGAGAAGGCACCTGTTTTGATCCTGAGAGTTTAATAGAGATTCATGTGGTGACAAGATAAAGGGGATAGCAGGAATTTGTAACACATTATCCTCTTTTGTGTCAATTCCAGAGGATCTAGAATGGCTAATTTACTGATACAGGGTTTGAGAAGGAGCTGGCTGGGCTTTGGTGCTGAGAAGGCTGTGTAGAGAGATCACCGAGGGAGTTTTGGAAGAAAGCCAAGGAAACATTGTAAGCTTTGCTCAGGATTACAGAGTCATTCTGAGCTGCATCTGATATATTAGGTCTGGTTTGACTCTGAGCTGCTGTTTGCAGAGGTGGTGTAGGCTACTGACACAACAGAGTGTGTAGCTGGAGAGTTGTCGACCATGCCTTTCCCTGAGCTAGATTACATTGTCTTCAGGCCAGAGAGGGACACAGAGACATGGGGTTTAGATCTTTCAAAAAATGATGTTGCTCTAGAATTAACAATATAGTTTTTGTAGTGGAGTATTTTACTGGGAGCAGCTTTGTGTGTGCTGGAAGAATCACTCCAGTTTAGTTTCTATGTGATGCTTAAAGTCCTGCGAGTAATCTTTGGTTTGCTTTTGGTGTTGTGGTTTTGTGGGTTGTTTTGTTGTTGTTCTTTGGTTGGTTGGGCTTTGTTTTGTGTTTTTGTTGTTGTTATTCATTTGTTGGTGATACCCAATAAATAAAAATCAGTAAGCAATGTTGCAGGGCTAGGGAAAGCTAGCACTCAAAGGAACAAAACTGATTCAGCTGTGACTATTATGAGATGTGTTATCAATACTCCTGCAGAAACCATGATGAACAAACTTTTAGTTGTCAGAAATGTGCTTGTTGAGGTTGGTTGTCCATAACTTTATTTGGCATTAAACTTTTCAATCAACTGAAGAAAGATCAAAATGTTATGTGCTACAGTAGGAGCATCTTTGTGACCTCAGCTAGTAGGCAAGTGAGAGGAGATGTTCTCTCTGAGGTACTATACTGTTACTGGGTAAAATTTCAGAGCACAGAGGAACTGCATTTTCCAATGTCAAGTCCTCAAACCAATATGGTCCATAAGGCTGTTTTTCAGGAGTCATCCTAGGAAATGCAGGAATGGATGTAAAGATCAAAAGAAAATGTATGCAATCATGCTTTTGACATCATTCTTTTAATTACATACTGGCCTAAGGGGGAAAGTAAGAATTCTGTTGTTACTGTTCTCAACTATTCTTTTACAACTTGTTTTAGAGTCCCTGTGGATTCTTTGTGGTGGGGCTGGGGTTAATTGTGTGTACATAACTACTTATAAGTACTTACTTTAGATGTCTACTTCTAAAATGCTTTCTGTGTGGATGTGACAACATTCCTGTCACATATTTGCTGGGACTCATTTTTAGAGAAGTCCTTAACTCATGCCCTGTTTTCCCATCTCTGCATCTGAAAGTTTACAGTTATGCTTGTGTATCATTCAGTCTCCCATGTATTTATTTTGGAGGATGGATCCATATACTGGAGAATTGACAAAGTGCTTTTTTCCTATTCAAAATCTGTTACCTGAAATGCCCATGAGATGGTGCTCATCAGTCTTGTTTTTGTGTAGCAGCAGATCTGTGCATAGTTGTGACTCGGGGAGAAGGATACAGTGTTTATTGCTGCAGCCTTTCTAAGAGAAAAAGAATGAAAAAAACCCAACTGACAATATACAAACTACACACTACTGTACTGTTTTGAAGTGTGTGTTCAAATGGCTTGATGTCCCTGCTTATCTTTGGGAAGATTGATTTGGTGCTAGTTTACCTAAATTTTAGATTACTGCTGAATTCTTCTTTCTTGAAAATGAGTTTCAAAATTGCTAAGGGATAAACAAGATTTTAGACATCTATCATTTTCATGCTGGTTTAGTTTGTTCTGTGTGGGCTTGCTTTTTTTTTATTAAAGATCCATGAAAGTTTTCTTCAGAGAAAACATTCTGCTGCTAATCCACACTCGTGTGTTCTGTTGTGTGATGTCTCTCTGGGGGAGTTCATTACTCTGGCTGGTTTGTGTTTGCCCCTTGACTTACACAGGCAGTCTGTCCTAAGCCATCCTGGGCCCTGGGAGCTATGTCAGACTCTATGAACTGGGGCAGGGAAGGCACTGTTTTTCAAGAGTATAGCATGTAATTTCAGATGCAAGATATGGGGGGAAATAGCAAAATAATAGGAAGAGATTAGAATGTAATGTGGTCTTTCTGAAGGCAGGTTACAGAAACACTTAGAGCAGGCTGCAGCACAGTGGACACCAAATAACACCCAAATGTGTTATTTTACATTCAGTTTTAAGAGTGTTCTTACTGGTGTTTTGAGACTAGTAACCTGACTGGTCTGAGGAGTGGGGAGCAGGGAAGAGGACACCACTGACATGGACGAACTCCCAAAGAAGTTTTCAGTACTGGTAGGTGGATATGAAAACAAGAGTTGGTTGTATGAAAAATGGAATGAAATTTGATTCAACACTGAAAAAAAACCAAACAGAACATAGTTTGCAGTTTTATTAATTGAGGATGCTTTTGTCTTTTTAGGTCTAACTTCAGCTGCAGCTCTGATCAACAATGAAAATGAGCTTGGTCATAAGACAGTCCCCCTCTGTGCATATGGCATCTTGCATAAGTAGTTTGCCTATGCAGGAGGTGGCCCTCTCAGAGGAACTGGGAACTGTGGTGTGAACCAGATGGGTAGAGCTGCTTAGCTAAGTGTATAGGCAGATGTCATATGGCTAAATCAGAATTAAGTTGTTTTCTATGGAAATGGAAAAAGCCAAGGGGGAGAAGAATTGTCATAGAGGGACAACTGGAATTTACTAGGAGAAGCAATTACCAGAAGAGGAGTGGGGACATGATAAACAGGAGGGTATATTTGTAGGCAGCAGTGATAACATGCAACAGCAGGGGTCTGTCTTGTTTGGGTTTCTGTATTGATTGTTTTCATCTCCTTTACTGTTGTATCCATTCATTGGAAACAGTTTCCATTGCCATTGCCTGTATGTTGAGGAAAGGGACAGAGACAAATCGAGGTGGTGTAGAGCCTTAGAGTAATAGTAGTAGTTGTGCTAGAAGGAAAAAAAGTAATAAAACCCCCCCACAAAACAAAACTACCTCTCCAAAAAAACCCAACCCAAAAAGGTGTATTTATTTACACATTCCATACCTGTACTGCTGCACTGGTGTATCATGGACAGGTACCCTCTGGCAGTGGGAATCAGTCTGCTTTGCTCATTTGAAACTACCTGACTTCAGTGTGGGGCCTTAGTTGGAAATTATATATAAACCTCAAGTTTTATTTGCTCAGCCTTGGTGTTAGTGTTGCATAGTTGGGGTTTTGATTTGGCCTCTGGGCAGAATGAATGAATTTGCTCCTGCCTGCAGTGTACAATGTGAGTGTCCTGATTGGTGGAGATAGGCACAAGCAGGGTGTTCTCTGCAAGGTCATTCTGACTGGATGGTTTGTTTCTCTCTCTGGACTTTTTGTAGATTCATATGGTATTAGAAATGTCATCTTTTGGGCTCCTTCCTCCAGGGGAAGGATTAAGGTAGAGGAGGATGCAGACCTGTGCAGGTCCATCACTGAGGTTTAATCTTTGTCTCAGCCTGCAGCAGATTGATTTTGTTTGCTGGTGGGTGATGTTTCCAGGCTTGATGAAAAGTTATGTGCTTGCTGAACTTACATGTACCTGGATCCTGGAAAAATCTGTTTCTAGTATTCTTGTAAATTCAAAAAAAAATATAAGATAACTTTTAGAAGTGTAGCTAGGGAGGGAAGTGCTGGGATGCTGAAGTGGCCAGGATGGTGCAGTGCTTTGCTTTGGTGTATTTGAGTTTAAATTCCAAGTAGTGTAACTGCAGCTGACTTCCTGCTGGATGTCAGGAAATGACAGATTTCTGATTTTGAAAATGTCAACCCCATAAATCATTAGTTTGCTAAGATTGCACTAGCAAGCTATTAAGGAACATGGCAGTATTTACTGTAAATAAATGCAAATGTAAAAAGGTTCTCTGTATCATGGTTTAAATGATTTACTTGCTTTCAATGCACATATGAATCTGACGTGATGTAAAGATTTAAGATATTTCATTTCCTGTATGGAGCAACAAATTTGCATGTTATTAAACCATCTCTTGGAGTCATATCCTTCTTGTATCCCTTAAACTGTATCCCAGGCTAAGGGACACTGAAAATGAAATTCAGTGAATTGAAACAAAAGTGGAATTTAATGCTATTAGTATGGATACTGGAGGTGTTTCTGTTCTGGGATCTGCTTGCACTGAGGCTTCAGCTGCACACTGCAAACTGAACAGTGTTAGTGAAATAGTTTGATGCCTAAATACTTGCAGGTAGAGTGGAAATGCTGGATTATTAGCTGGGGTAAATAGAGCATTATTGATTGTGCATAGTTGTTTTGTAAAACTGGTTGTTTTACCCCCCCTTCTATTGGGAAGGAGAGACCCTTAGGTAATGTTGCCTCCCTCAGGATGCTTCAGATGTAATATACCTATCTGGACAGGAATTTTGCTTTGTGACAGTTATTTTGCCTGAGAGCAGTTTTATTGTATACATAGACTTGGAATGAACTGTTATGGCTCAGATTAATTTTTCCTGTCTAAATTAGGTAGATGATGTTCCTTCTCGGTTAGCAATTGTGAAGTTGCAGAAACTCGGGTTTTATATAAACCAGTACTTAAATGTATTTGAATGCAGGAACCATGTCAGTGTATTTCTGCTACTTTGCAGTCTTTGCTGTGATGGAGCATGAGGTGTAAGCTGCTGACAGAAAGCTGTCTTGGGGAGGAAGTTGTACCATGCTGAGAACACTACCTTAAGAGCCTGCAATGCTGTGCTAATGGTTTCAAGTACAACATTAGGTGGCAGTAGTAGTCTCTTAACACCTTCTGGGTGCTTGTTAAATTCACAGTTAACTTAAGCAGCTTTCCAAAGGAGAAAGAAACTTGAATTCTGTTTTAATACTGAACAATGAGGTTACATCACCATGAAGGGAAGCAGTGGGAATGATTTTTTTCCTACATGATCCAGCTTTGATCACAGTTAATAACTGAATGGAACAGGATCATGTGGAAGCATAAAGGTTAGAGTGGCTGCAGTGTTGTTGTGCAAAGCCACTGCTGAGATGCCAAGTTTATAACAGAGCTGGCTAAATGGAGGGGTGGGCTTTGTTAGGAACTTGGCAGTAGGAGATAAAGCAGCTAATTGAGAAGAATATGTACTTTAAAAAAATTTATTTCTTGCCTCCTTTTTCCCTTAGAAAGCAGGGGAGATGAGTACTTTGTGTTCCTTTTTTTTGTAGTATAATTCTTGGATAGGGCAGAAACTGGTGACTTCAAGCTGAGATAGCAGCAGGAAAAGTTTGTGGGTTTCTGCTTAAGAAGTATCTGTTGCTCTTTTTTTTTGGGTTTTTTTGAGTTGGGGTTTGGTTTTTTTAATCTGTTTGGGGTTTTCTTGATCATGGAAGAAAGCAAGTCCAAAGTTGGAGCCTGGTTAAAGGGGATGTATGTGGAAGAGGCTGGAGTAGAATCTTTCCTTCTGTGAAAGAGTCACTGGTTGCTTGCATATTCATGCTCTCACCTTACTTAAGCTTGAGCTACTGCTAAGGTAACAAATGGCTTTAAATCATCTGCATCTTGCTGGAAGGTTATGACCTTGCCTGTCATGAAAGATCTTCCCACAGTTCTTTGTGCCTAGTCTAGTTTTTCTGGTTGCATTAGGGTTGATATAGTGGCAATATATTGAAGAAAAAAAAGATTGACATCCAGGCTTTTTCTGTCCCTTTCTTGCCTCTCCTTATAACCTTTCTGGGCCTGAGCCCAGCTTGTCACGGTTCCACTGCCTTGATATTCATGCTAATGTCACTATTTGATATACTTATCCAAACTATCAATAGACTTTCCTTCTAAATCTCCTCTTAGGACTTATATTTTAATATTCTCTCAACCTCCAAGTGCTGTCTTGGTGACAGAAAAGAGTGCAGGGAAAAGTAGGCATGAGGAGCAGAGAATGGATTGANCTTCCCTCTTCTGGTCTGTAGAGACCTTTCCAAATCAGAACTATCTTTTTATCCCCCCCAGGAGGTGTACCACAGTGTTGGCTTTTGCTGTTTATTATGCAGCCTCAGGGGATTTGACTGGCTTGGAATCATTCATGATCCTAGGAGATCCTTGCCCTAAAGGAGTTTTAGTCCTTGTGCTTCCCAAATCTTTGGAATGTATTTTTGATGATCAGTACATTTGTTTTGAGTTTCTGAATACATGAAAGGGGATGAAGTCCAGGATCTGAGTAGGCAGAGAATATTACTGTTACTCAGAGCATAATGGCTAAAATGAATCCATCTTTTCTGTGTTTGTGCTCTCCAGATGCTGCCCTCAGATTTCATCACTGAAGGATGAAAAACAGGGAGGGTTTTAGGTTTGTTTTTAAACTTGGGTTGCCTGACATAGTGTAAAATTGCAGTGGGAACAGGACCATTTTGGATAGCACAGCTGTTTTGTGAGCAGAGGTAAAATGTAGGGTGTCCATCAAACCTTCAGTTGTGGAAATGGCAACTGGTTTAGCTTCAGCTTTTTCTTATTGTTTATCATGTGTGAGTAACTTAGTCTTGAGTGTAAGACTTCAGGCACTTACCACCTTTGTACATGCAGCTTTGTGAGTTCTTATTAAACATAAAGTGTTAACACTTCAACTGAGATGAAGCTGGCCTGTTTGACTGCATTTCTTTCTTCACAGGATAAGCCTTTTCCATGGGCTAGGCATTGGCTATACTTGCTGTTTTGGACATACTGAGGAAAATTCTGAGATTACAGAATCAACCTCTTGAAGAAAAGGGAGGTCACAGCTGGCTTGGTTAACAGTGCTTTTATCCTGGCTTTAGGGAGCAAAACAAGTGTGTCTTGGTGTGTAGGATGTCTAATAACCAGACAAGATGAGGAGGCTCTGTAGAAGTGAAGTCATTGTTGGAGATTAGAGGTGAAACTGTGGTGATCCAACTCTAGTTCTCCCAGGTATAGCTGATGTGGCTTTTCCAGGAGAAATGCTGGTTGTGGTCAAGGGCTTTTTTTTATTGTGCAGTTTGTTGAAATGTTTTTCTTCCCATTTCCTTACAAGCTTTTGAAATGTTTCATATTTGCCACTGGGACAAATGACTTTAAATTAGATTAATAGTCCAGATCATCATCTTTCAGGAAAGGGGAGCTTGACTGTGTTTATTCAGAGCTCTTTTCTGCATACTGTACTTTGGTGGTTGCTCACCCAAGGAATATACCATATTTTTTATTATCTTGGATCACTTCTCAGGTTTTGTTAGGTGAAGGGTCATTAAGTCATTACAAGGAGAGGTTCCAGGAGGTCCTTAGGAAGAGAGGTTCCATGTCTTTGGCATTTTTGTTCAGTTATGTAGTGCAATTTAATGCTGAAAATTAGTGCTACTGTGTTGATTTCTCATTAGTTTGGTTTTCTGAGGGCAGGGGGGAGGGAGTCACAGCCTCTGTGTAGTTCAAGATTCCTGTATTCTCCCCGTTCTCATCAGAGAGTCTCAAATGGAAAAACATTTGGCCAAAAAGCCTGAGCCATTGGTTTAGTTTCTGTGTTTTTGCAAAGGTGAATGTAACTGGCAAAATGTAATATTTGTGAGGATGGATTTGAATACTTTGAATACTGCAATTTAAACCCATTCCTGGAAGCTCACACTTACAGGCTGGAGAAAGAAAACGTTATGCCACCCTGTAGGTTGCTATAAAGATTGTTTATGCAGCTCAGCAGAGGACTTTAAAATACCTTGAATTGGAGAATTTTGAAAAATGTCCTGTGTGACACAGGAGACCAAATCATGCTAAAGTGCAAGGAAAGACTATACATCAGTTCAAAGGCTACATTATTCAAAAAAATACAACCATAAAAAAGGTAATAAGATTACATTCTCCCACTTCATGGCTAGTAAGGTGCATTAAGCTGCTCAGATATTCATAACTTACTGTGACATTTGGGAAGATTACATTTTGCTGTGCACAGCCATTACTGCAGCTCAGATAATAACTAGCCAATGCATGAACCTGGATTATGATCCCTGTCATTGGAAACAAATTTGTTTTGAAGGTTGATCAGTTTCAAATCACCATTAGAAAGGGTTAATATGAAATACTGTGGGGTGTGTGTCTGCTTGTGTGTATCTAATGGGTATGCATACATATAGTACATCAACTGCACTGTGCCTGTGGGATATTGCTTTCTCTCAGTCTTTTTGTCCTCTCTTCCCTTAAAGGAAATGGTAAAATAATTATTTCTACCCTAGCATGTTATTTCTAGACTGTACTTCCTTAAATGCTTATGTTTGCACATTAGATTGGAAACCTAATTTGACAGCTTCCTGGATGGGTGGTTGCTCATAATAGTGTATCTACCCAAAAATGAAAGATTGGTGGGGTGGACTATAGGGTGAAGGTAAGGTCACCTTCTGTGGTTTTGGTGTGGTAATTGATGGTTGGCTGATAGTTAAAACCAAATGCATGGAGTTGAATCTCTTGGTAAGAATTAGCAGGTGTTTTTGTGGCTAGAGTTTCCCCTTTAGCTATTCTAGCTGTACACAGAATGGACTATTTTCTTTGTCTCACCTTGATGGTGAGAGAGACTGACTTCTTGAGGAATACCTCAGCTTTGTAGAGGGTGGTAAATTTAGAGTAAAATGCAGTGTAACATTGGATCTGTATTTTACACTTTCAAATGGTTAGTCGAGGGCCTTTTTGGAGGGGAATGTTGGTTTTCTTTGCATTTCTTTTGTGATAATTCTCTGTTAATCCACTCCTGCTCAGCATTCTCCCTTGAATTCTCCCTTACAGGGAGTTCTTGAGGTAGGCTTCTGCTCCATCTCACAGGAGGGGAAAAGTGAGGCTTCAGGAACGATAATGACTTGATGGATTTGTTTGAGTTGACAGCATGAGTTGATATAGAGAAGACAGGAATATAATTCAAGTTTCCCCATTCACTTCCTCTGGTTTTCTTAGATATTAAGGAAGCATCTGATAGTAAATTGCATAATTATTTTTCATGACCTAGCCAGGAGAAAGTGGAAAACTGTAAATTACTGTTTAGAAATTGTTGCCATGAGACATTGTCTATTCTGTCAGAAAAGCAGTAACTTTCTCTGCTTCTTCTGGTGTTTGGCATTACTGATTTATGCCCAGAAGACCAAAGATTGCTTCTTTAAAGTGACAAGATTTAGACACTTGAGAAAAATGTATGGTAATTTCAGTAGTTAATGAAGAGTGTGTATTCTGTTCCAGTGGGTAAGTTTCTCTTCAGATCCTGACTAGCTGAGAGCAGATGTTGGAGCTAATATGGAAACAAGTTAGCATATGTATTTTGGGGCAGTTTTGACATGTTATGACTTTGGCAAGGGACAGTGGGGAAGCTGTTAATGGTCAAACATGTGAAAGGAACATCATGTAGGACAGAAATAGTGTCTTTTATTAGACAAAGCTGAAGTGAGAACAAGCTGAAATACTTTTGATCATTTTAGTCAATGCTATCAGAGTTCCTATTTGTATGCTGGTCTCTAAGGGCTATTTTGACAAGCATGGCAAGTGTTAAGTTTGCTGTTCTAAAGTCCAAGAGAAGTTTCAAGAGTGGAGGGACAGAGGAGTTGAGGGGAAGGAAACAGTTACCTTAGTCCAATCCATCTCTCCTCCAACTGGAACTTTTATTGAGTACACAAATGAGAATGAAGTAGGTTATTTCCTTCCCCCCTCCACCTTCTTGGCACATGCCTGTGGGGTTAGTTACTCAGGGTATGTTCAAACACAGCCTTCATCTAGGACACCTGAAATATGACAGGATTTAAGTGCCTTAGCCAAAGCATAGTGAAAGGCTTCAACCAGTGCTGCTCTTTCACAGCCAGGCAAATAGCGCAGATGTTTTCTTCTTTTTAGTACCTGTGGCTACTAATGAAACTGGCAGTTAAAACTTAACTGGCTTTGTTCAGTATCTCAGGAATGACCCTTAAGTGTTTGTAAGTGGCATTATTTCTGATGTGCATCAGCTCCTTTTGGCTAGAACTGCCCTCTTAGTTGAGGGGTGTTGTTGAGCACTTGTGAAGGAAAGCTTTTAGGGCCACTCTAGGCCATTTTAAGGTATCTTAGCTGCCTTGGCTCTTCCATTTGCTTTTGGAGCACTCCCTTGGTGTCTTCACTTTTCAACTGTATGGAGCTGCTGAGGACATCCATATTCTTCAACTACCCAAAAGTTCTTCTGCAGCAGTTATCTGATAGTAGGTGACACCTTAGGAGCACTTCCCTTGAAGTTACTCAGCAGAAGTTGAAACAGAGGGAGAATAAGACTTGATACTTGGATGTTGACCTCACTGGGTTTGTGTTTACCTTACATTGTTGATAACTTTCTTCTTGCAGAATGAGAAACTTTAAACATGGAGTGGTTTTACTGCAGTTGTCTGAAGGGGTTTGTTTCATCTTTTTGGTTTTGATACAGTTGCCTTAAGGGTTGTTTTAATCTTTTGTCTGAAAGCTCGTTGGGGGCCAATTTGACTTGGAAATGAACTTTATCATCCAAGAAGGAGAAGGCATCACCTGCATGGTAGACTTGCTGGACAAGTGTGACATCACCTGCCAGGCTGAGGTGTGGAGTGTGTTCACAGCAATCTTGAAGAAAAGCATACGCAACCTACAAGCATGCACAGAAGTGGGGCTGGTGGAGCAGGTGCTCAGGAGGATTGATAGAGCTGACAGCATGATTGCAGGTACAGTTTCACCCTCTGTGGGACTCAAACTGTACTTCTTGTGTGCAAAATCTCATGGAAGCACTGACTGACTGATGGAAATTTGACACTACATTTTGTGAAGGACTTCTGTTGCTGTTCTGTCCCTTTTCAGATCTGCTGGTGGATATGCTGGGTGTGCTGGCTAGCTATAACTTGACAGTTCGAGAACTGAAGTTGTTCTTCAGCAAGCTTCAAGGAGAAAAAGGGAGATGGGTAAAAGAAAACACAAAACTCAAACCATTTTTGTAGTGTTGCTTGTATTTTTCCTAATGTTCACAAGTTAAAAGGCTGTTTGATAACCTTTATAATAAACACATTTTCTATGTACCAAGAAATACCAGATGTTTGCTGGGATTAAGTCAATGACATAGATAATTGTGTATATATATATTATATCAATCTTTTTAGTTGCAAGCCATTAAAACACAGGTACTCCAAACTTCCGTGGAGAGAAATCTTTCTTATATATGAAGGAATTTAAGTCATCAGAGACACTTTAATCTAGTGTATGACTGTAGTCTGATGAAAAGAGTCCTCTCTGTTGATCCTCCCTCTCCCTTTTGCTGATATTCCCCCTCTCCCTTGTGCTGGCCCAGGTTTCACCCAACCACAGCCCAAAACTGCTGCAACTGAAAATGGGTTTGCACTTGCCTTTCCTCAAGTTTGTTTTCAACTGGATCAGTTAACTTAGTTATCCAGTTAATTGTGTTTCAGCACACCTACTGTAGATGATGTCAAGTTATCCATGACTCTCTGTTAATGTGGTGTATTGAAAGTGCTCAGTGCCTTAGAGTATTACTCAGCTGGGTGCCAAGCTTTAAAATGTGTCAAATAATCTTTTGTGTGTATAGTCTTTTCTTTCTTCTAGGTGTTTTATTTATTTATAAGTGTAATCATTCTCTTTGTCAGCCACCACATGCTGGGAAGTTATTGTCTGTGTTAAAACACATGCCTCAGAAGTATGGACCTGATGCCTTCTTCAACTTCCCAGGAAAAAGTGCTGCAGTATGTAGATGTTTTTAAGTCTTTTTGTATTCATGTTACAGAACTTGGCAGTGGATAGTTATGTTTCTGTTCCTTTTGATTATTGATGTGCTAGTTTTGTATTAAACTTCTAATCACTGTGTTGAATGCTTGAACCAGATCTGATCCTGGGGTGCCTCAGTGATGGCAATATTCCTATGTACTTCTAAATTAAGAAGCCTTTGAAATTAAGTATCTAATATAACTACTTCAAAGTCTATTGTGAATTAAACCACATGACAGTGCTACCTGTTCCCAAAAGCTGGGCTCAAAGACATGTAGATGGATTAGTTAGCTCTTCTAGAGAAGGATTTACAGCACGTTTTTGGACAGGGATAGCTGACTGGAGTGTAGGAGCATAATGAGGAGTCTGGCTGGAGACACTCAAGGTCTTTGTTGTTTTGTTGATTGGTATTGATCATCTGGACAGCATCTTTGATCAGAGGTTATGGCAGCTTTAGGTGAAGTATGTATTGCAAATCTGTGCAGCAAAGCGGTTGGAACTTAATAGTAATGGTAAACCCCAACCAAATGAAAAATCCCTGCACAATAAACCTCAAATCAAAGGGTCCTGCCACACTGTTTAGAACTTCAGAGGTTTTGAGCTAACATGAAGACAATGTTTGATACAAAGATTTTGGCTGGTGGGGATTGTATTACCTTGTTTTTAAGGAAATTTGTCTTATTCTAACTGGAAGGCTATACAGACATTGAGTTGGAAGAGAGAAACAAATCTGTTAAGTGGAATGTACATGATTCTCTTTTTTGCAAGCAGCTTCTTTTCCTAAGCAGTTGTTTTCCTGAATACCAACACTATGTGAAAATCTGATTATTCTGCCAGGTTACCACCAAATCAAATCAACCTGGCTTTGCATTTTGAGGAGTTTTGATGCTGTAAGGCTTGCACTAAAGGATTTAACTTTGAACTGTAGGTTACTGTTGATCTTCTTTGAGATATGGAGACCAGTTTTTAAATTGTGAGATTATTAACTAAGGAGTACAAAAAGCACAGGAGCTAGGCCAGGTTTTATTTTAATGTAGAAAAACTGTACAGATTAGTAGTGTGTATGTTTGTCAGTCTACATCTGTAGTGTGTACCTTAAGCTGTATACCCTTACTGCTGTGATGTTGATCTTTCTGCATGGATAAATTTGCTTTCTTTAGGCTATTGCCTTACCTCCCATAGCCAAGTGGCCATACCAGAATGGGTTTACTTTCCACACTTGGCTAAGAATGGATCCTGTAAATAATATCAATGTGGATAAGGATAAGCCTTACTTATATTGGTGAGTATTATTTCTGATGTTGAATTTCTGTGAATTGCTCAATGATTTCTGTTTCCATCTGTGTCTGTGCTGATTTTGTTCTGATTTGTTAGTTTTCGAACCAACAAAGGACTTGGTTATTCTGCTCACTTTGTTGGAGGCTGCTTGATCATAACATCCATAAAATCAAAGGGAAAAGGGTTCCAGCATTGTGTAAAATTTGATTTCAAGCCACAAAAGGTGAGTAAAAAATAACATCTTTTAAATAGGTTTATGAATGTAAAAATGTAGCCTGGGGGGGAGTGTTGTAGCTATTGATTATTGTCTTCCTGCATAGCAACAGTTGCACCGGAATGAGCAAACCAAAGTTGTGTTCTGCATGCTTATTTTCTAATTTTACTTATAAAATGTAGAAGAAAGAGCTAGCAAATGCAGTTTACCACAAGTTTTATGAATCCCTGAGACTTAGGTGAGTTCTCTGAGAACCCTTAGTACATAGACACAGCTTGAAAGTTGAAAGGCTTGTGAGGTTTTTTTTCCTTCTCTGTTGATACTGTGTTTTCTCCCACTTCCAGACATCCCTTCCCTACAGGGTTTTGCTAAGGTTTCCCTTCTTGTCATTCCTTGATGTGGACAAATGCAGTGTTATTTTAAGAAAGCATGATTACTAACCCACACTTCATTTTCTGACTCAAGCTAGGACCATTCATAGGAGTCTGGTCTTCATACACGTGGCAGAACAACAGATTAATTCTTGAAAGAATGTTATACTTCATGTTCATTCAGGCTGTCCAGAAAATAGTCTCCTTGCATTTGGTGCTTTGTTCTATGTATCTTTTTAAATGTAAGAACTGAAGTTGACTTTATTTTTGATGTCCAGGGCTTGCTTGCCTCCTAAGTGGTATTATGCTATGTTGAAAATGTTTCCTTTCTCAATTAGCTGTTCTGCTAATGTTTCTGCAACAAGTG
Source organism: Galbula dea (assembly GCA_013399015.1). Taxonomy (NCBI): domain Eukaryota; kingdom Metazoa; phylum Chordata; class Aves; order Piciformes; family Galbulidae; genus Galbula; species Galbula dea. The sequence continues at coordinate 555,640 of VWZX01000315.1, read as the reverse complement.
GTGTAAACATTTTGTGGGAGAACAGGCCTCCTGAGGAATTCCTTATCAGTAAGGAATACTGATTCCTTATCAGTAATCCCTTGCAGTAAATATGGATTCTGTTTGTGATAACTTGACATGAACAGCCTTTGAAAGTCTTTAGTCTGGAGCCACCCTTGCTCTTTGGAATGGCAACATGTGCAGTAGTCCATTGAGCTAAGAACAACCCAGCTTCAAAGTTCTTTACCCAGTGATTTCAGTGTAAATTTGGGTCAGCATTGCCATGAAGATTTTTTGAGATCTGTCATAAAAATCATCTAAACTTCTGTGTCTACTTTTTGTGGAAGAGATGACATATCCTGTCATATATCCTATATCCTATGATATAGCTATGCAAGAAAACTCACCAATGACACAATCTCTTTGACTTAAATAAATCTTCCAGTCTTAATTTAATTCACATAAATAGTTGAATTTGTTCTCCTGTGCCCCACTTTAATGGTCAAACTATTTCGAAGTGTCTCCAGAATTGTTTCAGTTGTTTTCTTACTGTTTCTAGTGGTATATGGTCACTATTGTGCACATCTACAACCGCTGGAAGAACAGTGAACTTCGCTGTTATGTGAATGGGGAGCTGGCATCTTATGGAGAAATAACGTGGTTTGTCAACACCAGTGATGTAAGTAATCCCTCTGTACTAATATCTCTGGAGTATATCTATAATCTTGATCTTCTTGATGGGTTAAGTAGATATCCTTTGCCATATTATTAGTAAACCTCCTCCATTTTATGCATTTTTCAACTAGTGTTGAAATGCAGTTAGTAACTTTTGGTAGAGGAGTAGATTCTGCTTTTATGCATCTCAGAACTTACAAGTTGTTTCTACTGTGACTGTCAAATGCTTGTTCATGTAAAAATAATACTCTGATAATGTAGATTCTTTGTCATTTGCTTGTGTAGTGTAGATTAAACCCTGTTCCTCTGCTCTCTTTCATTTTCAGACATTCGACAAATGTTTCCTGGGTTCTTCAGAAACAGCAGATGCCAATCGAGTGTTTTGTGGGCAAATGACATCTGTTTACCTTTTTAGTGAGGCTCTCAATGCTGCTCAGATCTTTGCTATCTATCAGCTTGGCCTGGGATATAAGGTATCTTAGAATTGACTGCAAAGTTTCTTTCTGATCAGACTCTTCATGGTGGGTTTGAAGAATGTTGTGCCACTTCTATGCCATCCTAAAAATATTCTCACTGTGTAGGCTTTTTATTAAACAGCTTGTTTCTTCTGGAAGCATCTGGATTGCCTTACAAACTACAAATAAGCAATAATTGAGTTATTTCCTCCAAAAAATAAATGGGTGCTCCTGTTTACTGCTCCAACTTTCCATGTTGTGGTTAGGAGAGGGAGAACACCACTGTTACCCCTAGCTAGGTTCACTCTTTCACAGAGGCTGAAAACTTTTAACCAAGTGTGATATATTTGTTTTCAAAATGTAGCTTTATAGCTGATTGTGCTAGTCAGGTTTTTTAATGGGTGAAGTTACTGCTGAGGATTAGTTTTGTTGCTGTGATTTATTATTTGTTTTGTCATAGCCTGAGGGGCACTAATTGAACCCTGTTATTCCCTAGCAGCTGTCCAAACATAGGCTTAAAAAGATGGTTCCTATTCTATCTGCTCCTCAGTTATTGCTTCCTTCTGAGTGAACATTGCTGACTGTCACTCTGTTTCCTGGCTGATGTCTTCCTTTTATGTTACAGATGATTTTGGCATTGTCAGTCTTCAGGGGTCAAAAATCATTTCTGCAGTTCTAACTTGGTAAAATTGCCTTGGAGTCAGTGTTCCTCTGAGACCCCTTCCTGCTGAAATAGTGCTAGATTGAAGACTGGCTTAGTCATTTTTTGGCAATAGTTGTGTTCTGAGCCATATTCTCAGCGTTTGTAATCTATTCTTTTCTTTTTCCCTTCCTCAACCCTGCTCCCCAATCCAGGGAACGTTCAAATTCAAGGCAGAAAGTGATCTCTTCCTTGATGAGCATCACAAACTGTTGCTATATGATGGCAAGCTCTCCAGTGCTATTGCTTTTATGTACAATCCAAGGGCTACAGATGCGCAGCTGTGTCTAGAGTCGTCCCCCAAGGATAACCCTTCTATTTTTGTTCATTCACCACATGCCCTCATGCTGCAGGTATTTCAGCATTTTCATTTTTGGAGGATACAAATGATTTCTGTTTTGAAAACCTAAATATCAAGTGTTCTAGAGATTTGGAACAGATAGGGAACTGCTGACAGGTTGAGGTTTTTTGTGTTGTCCCCACTGCTACCTCCCCTCTTTCTTGAATTGTTGGAGGCACAAGAATCCTAAGAAAGTTTATTTTATGTTGTAACTTTGATTAAAAAATGGCAGTACAGATTGACTGTTAGCTTTTCAAAAATCCTTTCTTCCTCATTTAAAATCCCTTCTTCCTCATTTCTGACATGTGTTCACTCTCCTGCAGATAGTACCTGCCTCCAGTCCTTCACCCTGCAGAGATTACCCCTCTCCCATCCTTTGCCCTGTTGATGAGAGTCTTTTCTTCACTGTGCTTTGAACACCTTCAAGTTTTAGTTTGTCAGAAGCTTTTGATGTGCTGTGTCCTAGAGTTTCTCTGTTACTAAAGACTTGTTTTAGAGTTTGCAAGCAACCTCCTGTGTATTCATCTGAGGATGTACAATGTATCCTGTTAGCTAGACCAGTAGGTTGACAGGGCTGGGCATTGCCTATGGCTGTGGCAGTTTGTGCTTCCTTCTGCTTCTTTTTATTTGCTCATGATACAATTTTTATAGAGAAGGAATGTCAAATGATTTCTAACAAACTCTTGAACAGTTTCTAAAGGAGATTTCATGATGTTTTCATTCTTCCTTGTCAGGATGTGAAAGCAGTCTTAACACATTCTATCCAAAGTGCCCTGCACTCCATCGGGGGGGTGCAGGTGCTGTTCCCTCTCTTTGCACAGTTGGACTACAGGCAATATTCATCAGACCACATTGACACAACTGTTTGGTGAGTGCATGTACTCCCTGTGTTCTGTTCTTTGTTCCTTCTTAAGGAAAGGAAATTACCTCTTGCTTTCTTAAGCAGCTTAATAGTTTAAATTGTCTTGTGCAGCAATGAATTATGTCTAACAGCAAGAAGGCAGGACCCTGTTACAGGCAGGACCTCAAATCCACGTGTTTGTTTGTACCAGATTTCCTAAATGGACACCTTTCTACTTCATAACTCTTTTTGTGTAACAGAATTACAGATAACTCTCTTGAACTTATTCCTATCATGGGGAAAATTCACTGGGGAAGTCTTCAAGGGGAAACTCCAGGAAGGATATAAATTTTTCCAACTACATGAAGTTATTTCTTAGAATTGGTTTTGGCTTTACCTTTAGACTTTTTGGTTATTCAGTGTTGCTGCTGTGCTTTTCTTCTGGCTTCAGCTCAGTTCAGCTTCTGTTGTTTGAACATCCAGGCACAGAAGCTGGTTGAGCTCCGAAGTTGAAGTAGTACTAATCACATCGGGATTGCTGTTTAGAATCCTGGTGTAGTTTGTTCTGTTTCATTGATATTGTAGTTTCATGACTGTTTAAAGGTGGTCTACATCCGTGTTGTTGCTAAGAAGGGATGGTCTTGATGTCCCTTTAGCCCATTTATACATTCCTGGGCCCCTTTTGAGCTGGTTCAGACTTGGGGGTCTATGTGATGAGTCAGGGATTTGTTCTGGTTGCAAACTGCCCCAGTAATCCAGGAGTTTTCACCTTGCTAAGGTCTGAATTCATAGGCAGTAGTGCTAGAACACAATGGGAGGGGCAAGAACATTCCTTTTGGCAGCAGCACAGAGTTGAATTAGTTTGAACCAATAGTAAAGCTGTGTTTAGAAAAAGATTTCCAATATCTGCTTATCTGAAAGCAGTGGGAAGTTGAGCAGCATTTGTAAGTATCTTGCAGGAGTCTGTCAGGGAAATCCAAAGCAGAGAGAAGTACATGCTTAACTGTTGCCTTTCTGCAAGAACATTTTCAGAACAATTTTGCTATTGCAGAGTTATCTCAGAATTCAGTATTTTAAGTTAGAAAAGCAGTAAGTAAAAGCAAGAAGCTAGAGCTGTCAGAATTTAGTCTTTTTTTTTTTTTATTCCAACTTCTGATCTGAGCATTTATACTTTAAAAGTATCTTTGGGCTGGGTGACTGAAATGTTAATTTGGAAACTGTCTCATTGTAACCTTCTAAACTGTTCTCCTTACTAAAACGTTCCATTTTTCAGCTCTACTTTACTGGCTTTCATCATGGAGTTGTTGAAGAACTCCATTGCTATGCAAGAACAGATGCTTTCCTGTAAGGGCTTCCTTGTGATAGGTTACAGCCTAGAAAAGGTAAAGCAAATCTTTCTTGATGTCAGAGATTAATGTTGAATGTTTTTGGAGAGAAATCCTTCTGCAAGACTGTTGCAGAGCTCCTTGTTAAGCAGATCTTCTTTCACAGTCTTCCAAAGCCCACGTGACCCGAGCTGTGCTAGAGCTTTGCCTTGCCTTTTCCAAATACCTGAGCAACTTACCCAACGGAGCTCCCTTGCTGAAGCAGCTGTGTGATCATGTTCTGCTGAATCCTGCAATATGGATTCACATCCCAGCACAGGTAAAAATGCCTCTTCTTAAGGTGTATTGATTTGGGAGTGTCGAGACAAAGCCTGGACTCCCAAAAATGATGGGTCCTGGCTCCCCAGCAGAAATCGTACAGAAACTGTGTTCAGTTTCTGCTTTGCTGCATGAAGCTGTCAAATTTTGTAGGCTCCCAAGGTTTTCAGGGCATTTGGAAACCTGCAGAGCAGGTTCTACAGAGCAGAGCTTCTGGAGTCCCTCACCCAGTCAGTGTTGTAGATTCAGAAAGAATTTTGGATGGGTTAGCTGGCAAAAATCCAGCAGGTTTTGAGATAAATTATCCTGGGTGTCAGATTTGAAGTCTTCACTTAAGTTGACATATTCCCTGCAGAGTATTTGTGTTTTTGGTGAATTTATGTTCTCTGAGAGTGAGCAGCTTGGATGGAAACTTTCCAGTTGGTTCTGCTGGAAACCTTCTTACCAGATTTTTGGATGCCCTCCATAGGAGTTTGTTTTGCATTTCAAGAACTGAGACAGCACTAACAATGCTACTGTTGAAGTTGTCATAAAACATTTGTTTGCTACAGCTGAATTAAATTAGGAAGTACTCTTTAACTCATTATTTTGCAGAAGAAAAAAGGGAAAGAAGCTATGTAAATAATTAGGCCTATAATGAATACTTAAGCCTAAAATAAACATGCACCCTTCTGCAATACTTCATGTGTGACCTTGTTCTGAACAGAGGGGTTGGTGTAGATTATCTCCAGAGGTGCCTTTCAGTCTCAGCTGTCTGTGATGGTGTCAATACCATGCTGTTAGTGTGGGCCAGCTTAAAAAAAACCCCACAGGACTCTGGTTCTAGAAATAAAATGACATTTTTCCATCAGTTTGCAAGAGCTTTAAGAGCTTTGTGACTGAGCTGTGCAGAGAAAATCTGTTTAAGGTATTTGAAGAGATGAATTTTAAGAATGTGTGCTCTGATGATTTTTTGCTCTCCCCTGCCCTGGATGTTGCAGGTTCAGCTGACTCTGTACACTTACATGTCTACTGAGTTCATTGGCACTGTGAACATCTACGGGGCGGTCCGGCGTGTGGGGACAGTGCTGCTGGTCATGCATACCCTGAAGTATTATTACTGGGTGGTGAACCCTCAGGATCGCAGTGGTATAACCCCCAAGGGCATAGGTATGTATTCCTCTAGTGTTTCAAAGTAGTAAGTTACATACAGTGTATGAAATAGAACTGTAAATGCTCCAGAAGGAGTTTTATTTGCCTGAGGTAGGTTCCCTGTAACAGTTTCAGCAGCGTGCTCTTGTCCATTGGGTGTTCTTCAAAGGTTTCCTTCACAGTCTAAAGGAAACTTCCTTCAGAAGTCACATCCTCTGTCCTCAAAAGACCTGTGTGAACTGATACTAGGTAGAACTAGTCAGAGAAATGGCAGGATTTTGGAAGTGTAGAGTTGTGCCTGGGAATGTGGTCTCTCTATGGAGCTTGTTCAAGTCCTGGACAGTCTGTAAGTGCTTGTAAGATCTATAGGTAATAGCAGGATAGCTGAAAATAAGCATGCTGCATCTGTCTGGCAGGAGTAGGGATCTGAACCTGTTGAACTGCTTAATAAGCATTCTTAGTGCTGCCAGTGAGCTCCTGGCAAAAGGAGGAATAAGTAGAAGAGGTGTTTAGTACTTGCCAGTGACATGAACACAGAGCAATAATACTGATCCTAAGAAAAAAGCTGCTTGACTTAAGAAACCCAGTACTGTAAAAGGAACTGGGAGAAGTGACATGTACACCTGCATGACATAAACAGATGCAAATGGAACTGGCACAGGTAAAGGAGTTAATGCTGTTTGGAAACAGGACTTTGATTCTTCTCAATGTCGTTCTGTGTTTTATGGGGTTGGGTGCACAGCCTTGGCAAAAGGAAACTAACTTGCATCTGTACTGTCTCCTGTAATGAAGAAAGGCTCTGGAATTTCAGAGAGGGAGAAACAGGTGGTGAAAGAGAGCTAGGTGTACTGGGAGTGAGTGCTCCTTTGATGTGTCTGACTTCCTGCCACAGACTTCTCAAAATGACCAACACTTGCTGTTAGAGGGTTGCAAAGATTGTTCTGTAGTATTTTGCATCCTGTAAGGAGCAAAGCACGTGTGTTCTCCATTTTTGTGAAGACACAGATGTACTTAGGCTCAATACATCAGTTCAGAAATTGAGGCAAGTGTCTGTGTAGGATAGTCTTACTAATATGGTTTAATGGCTTATTTTGACTAGACTGGTCTCCATAAATAATGGTTCTTAAACCAAATAGGCCTGTGGGCCTGTACTGTATAAAACCAAACTCCTATGATTGATCATATTTGCTAGTTGATTTGGTTTTCCCTGATGATTCAAAGAGCTGTGAACCTATGAGGAGATGTAAAAACTATCCCTAGAAGTGTATTTGCAACAGTTCATTTGCTTTCTCTATGAAAGCTTTTGCTTGGCTTTGACATGTGGTTGTAGCTGTTTTTTTAACCTTGTCTCTCTTGGGAACTGCTCAGTGCTTGAGTATTTAAAATGTTTCAGTGAGTCTGCTGTACACTGGATTGGCAGAAACAAGTCCTTTTGACTTTAAGTCATGGCTTTCAAGGTAATCTGTATATATAGCATTGTAGGATTGAATTTTGCTGTGTATGGAAAAAATGCCTTTTGCTTTTCTTTATGTGAAAATACTTACTATCCTAATAACAACTCTAATTTACATTTCTTATGTCTACTATTCTCCTGTTGCAGATGGGCCACGGCCTACTCAGAAGGAGATTTTCTCTCTGCGAGCATTCCTGTTGATGTTCATTAAACAGCTAGTGATGAAGGTAGGGTCACTTTAAATTATCATAGGATATCTCTTTCCTTTTGTAAGTAAATGCTTTTTAAATACTGTTTTTTTGAAAGCATGTTGAGCTTTATAAACAAGTAAACTGAAATACTTTAGAAGGTGCATCTTTCTGTTGTGGCTCTTGCAGTGATCAGGATGCATTTTTCTCCCTTTTGACCTCTTTTTATCAGCAGTGGAGCTGTGAAATCATTAACTTAAAAATGTTTACTACTGGAGAGAGAAATATTTGATTCCATACTTTGTTTTTTTGACAAGAATAACATCAACCTGCATCAGAAGTGATTAGAGATGAGAGGGCAACATTTGACATTGTATGCTGGGGAGCCAGGGGGGCAGAGGAGGACAGGGAAGACTGTCAATAAATTTCACACCTGTTTGATATTTGTTAAAGGAGTATTGAAATTCAGCAGTTCTACTGCTTATAGACTCTCCTAAACCCCTTTCCTGCTGTAAGTTCTGATTTAAATGGGTGTCAGATTTATAACATTGGCCAGTTGGCCAGTTTTGGGTAGTTTCACAAGGAACAGTAGAAAGCAAGTCCATGATAAATGGTTGATTCTTCTGCAGATACTTTGTTTGTACAGAGTGGTGCGAAATCTTTTTGGGAAATAAGAGACTTGCTTTAAAAACTAAAAACCATAGAGCTGAAAACCCCCTGCTCTTCCCTACCCTCCTCCTCTTCTTAGAAACTGCTGGGGTTTATTTTGACCAAAAAGCCTTCAAGGTGTATTGCTGACAGAGGTGCCCTAAATGTGTTCAAAGTTGATAGCGTCTGAAGATAAGATTCTGGAGTGGAAAATAAGCAGCCAACAGTTGTAGGCATAGCTAACAGGCTTACCATTAACCATCCAGGTCTGCTTTGGAATCCTCTTTGCTACCTAAATTTAATTTTTCTATTAATAGGAAGCTCTCAGTTGAAATTGTCTGTATCAATTAACATGTTACTGTAACAGTTTTGTGTGCTATATTACTTTCTAGCTTATCTTTATTCTGTGATGGAATTGTCTTCAAGGACTTTCATAACCTTCAGTGGGTGGTTTTTGGGCAGGGAAAAAGCTACCTTCCATCTACAAAGCTGCTATTAGTACCAAGTGAAACCAAATTTGTTTTGTGGGACTTGCTCTGGGTATAACCACTGCTTGTAGTAATGTTCTTTTGTACTTGGAAGATGATAGTTAAAACCTGATTTTTTTTCTTTTTAAAGGACTATGGAATAAAAGAAGATGAATTGCAGGCTATCCTCAATTACCTGCTGACAATACATGAGGTACTTTTTAATGGGGGGATGAACAGGAGGAGAGGTGTACTGCTTCTGCTGGTGGGGACCACCAAATATTGGAGTATTTTCAAATACTACTTTCTTTATGCCACAAGATGGCTCTGCAGAGGAGGCAGCAAACATTGCCTAACTCTTTAGTCCAGTGTGCTGAATTGCCAATATTCTTGCAGTGATTTAAGCACTGTGTTCAATGTTAGATTGAAGTTCATTAAGCCACTAAGTCAAAATGGTTTCTTATGTTGTTCTGCAAACGGAGTGACCAAGCAGAAAAACAGATGGGGAGGCTGACTTGGGGAAAAAAAAAAAAGACAAACCTTTGTTTTATGCTGCCTAAGGAATATTTTTTGGTTTGTTTTTCTCTTCTCTCCTTGTTTTTTTTTTTTTTTTAATTTTGCTTCTTAAATAAAGCAATAGAATTGAAAACAGGCATTAAAAATAAAGATACATGTTAATGGCATCTAAAAGAAGCATATAAACTTAATTGGGAGAAAATGTTGGTTACCACTGATACATCTGCATCTTCATATTTTAGCACCAGGAAAAGGCACTTTATGCCAGATGCAACATCAAAGACAAGGGAAATGGGGGCATAAATCTAACTGATCTCATCTCTGGAAGGGTGCTTGAAATGGGTGAAATAAGGAATTAATTCAACTCCACTCCAAGCAGTATGGATATTTAATTTTAGTTATTATTTTACACCTATGTTTTCCTTTTATTGTCTGTGCTGGTTACTACAACTTGGTAGTATCACAGTCAAGCAATTTAAGTCATTTTACTTTATATGCAGATGTAAAGACTAAGAATCTTGGTAACATAGGAGAATAAACCAAAATAGCAGAAGCTTTATTTAGGCTTCAGATGAGAAGGTGGTATTTTAACTACCCTGGCAGTTTGCATGGTCAGGGGTTGGAAAGCTTGTTGTTGGTTTTGGTTTTTAACAAGTTTTCATTTTAATGCCACAAAGAATGGGAAGAGAGTGGCATGTTGCTACTTTGTAGGTCAGTTTTAGTTATAATTAACTTGGAACAAATTAATAAACTGTGGTCTAGAGTGCTGTGGACTAGTAGTATGGAACACTTCCCTGAGCAGCTTCAGTTACCCATTTTAAGTGTTGTCCGTGGCAGGTGGTGGTTATTGTTTTTTGGTGTTTTTTCTTGGGGTGGAGATTTGTCAGTGAGTATTTAGCATTAAAGACCACTCTGTGCCTCAGAAAATGTGCAACAGTTTATTTCTGGCTCTTGGGCAGTAAAAGAAGGGGAAATACACATGCAAACAGATGAGAGTGTGAAGGAAAAGGCATAACCCAATAGTCCATTCCCTGTCATAGGTTTACATCCCAGGCACAGATGTATCACTTCTCACTCTGAAAATAAAGTCATTTTTTGGGTAACATTTTGTCCTGCACTTGCCTTCTGGATCTGTAGCTCTTTTGATTCTGGTCTAATTGTTTTGGGTTTGGTTTGCTATTGTTCTCATTATTACAGATCATTTGGACATGTTTTGGAGGTGGTTCTTGCAACCAAACCAGTGTTCTAGCACCACATGCATTTTTAACTCAAATCTGTAACTTGTACTCAACAGGATGACAATCTAATGGATGTCTTGCAGTTGCTTGTTGCTCTGATGTCAGAGCATCCCAGTTCTATGATCCCTGCTTTTGATCAGAGGAATGGATTACAGTAAGTTTGGATTTAGTAAGTGGGCAGAAGGAAGTAGGCTGTTGTTTGACTGTGCTGTTGCTTGCTGGAGTTCCCATAAAATCTGAAGGGCCCTCATCAGTGTATTTCATACATTTTGTGGCACCTATTGGTTAACCTCTATTTATACATATATTTTTTCAGCTGCCATTTCTCAAGGGGCAGCATTCATGCACATTCATAATTGTTTTCTCCTCTTTTAGTGCTAGGCTGATTGATTGATTTATTTTTCCCTATTTTCTTCAGCTTTGACTTCATTTGTATGGTAATGGATTATGCTGTGGGAAACTAATAACAACTCTAAATAATAAAGTATTTGACTGTCATGTTGAGGCTCCAGTGCAATGATGTTTGGGCTTATTTAACAACTGGCTGTGGAGATTTTCTCTGTTATTAACTAGTAGCTGGACAAGTCAGTGTGAATAGTGAGTCCACAGTGAGAAATCACTTTGTTTTCCTGCCCCATTCTTTGTTTCTTGCTCTTGTATTGTCTCCAGTCACTTAGTGGGTTGTTTGTATGCTTATAAATACATCTGCTTTGTGCAATTAAAACACCTTTGCAGTCTGCTGCAGTTAATTTGTTATTCAAAAAAATTGCTGTGTGTTTCAACTATTTTAGGAAGCCTTGTGTTTTCTCCACTTAGGGTTGTCTACAAGCTTTTGGCATCACAAAGTGAAGGCATCAGAGTGCAAGCTCTAAAAGTGATGGGCTATTTCTTAAAGCATCTCTCTCCAAAGTAAGTACTAATTGAGGTCTTAAAGCATCTCCCCTCCCAAAAAGAAGGCGGGGGGGGGTGGGAAGTAGGTTGTGACACGTGTGTGTTATTTGCTGTCTGTATGTGTGCAAACACATGTTTGTATGCAAAGCAAAAAAAGCTGAATTGGGGGTTAATCACTAAATAAGATTCACTGAACAGGAGCTTTTATTCTTCAAGTACTCTTCAAGTTGCTTGTTGTTAATACATGTCTGATGTAGTGGACTTGCTTCTTACTGGCAACTAGTGTTCAGGCATTGTCACGTTGTTACTGAGTTCATTTAACACTTAATTGCTTTTTGAAGGGGTTTGATTCCACTGAAATTCCCCAGAAGGATGAGGGGGGTGGGATGGAACCCTGCCTTCCTTACTGAGAGCTGAAGTGAGTGTCTGCAGTGGAGTGCAGGAGCAGCTAACTGTCGAGATCGCTGTCCATGGTTGGAGTGAAAGGATGCCCTTTCCTTAGTCTGTATCAAGAAATCCCTAAGGGTGTGTTTCAGCTTTTGGGGCCTGTGGGTGAGTGGACCAGAGTTTATGGAAGAAATGAGCTGTCTTCTGCCTGTCTTCAGGGAATGACTTGTCCTTTCAGAGTTTGAATCCTTGCCCTTTTCCTTAACCAGAAGTGAAAGACTTCAGGAACAAAAAAAAGAAAGATGTTTCCAGTGATGTCATATTTCTTGAGGCACACATTGTAAACTTCCCTCCCAAGCAAGCTGAATCCATAAGTTTATTTTGTCTTTCTGTGCTATTTTAGGAGAAAAGCTGAAGTCATGCTTGGACATGGATTGTTCTCCTTGTTGGCTGAAAGGCTGATGCTTCAGACAAGCTTAATCACCATGACCACGTACAACGTCCTGTTTGAGGTAGTAATATACTGTAGTTAGGATCCAATCTTCCTAATTACTTGTAAGACATTGTCAGAAAATTGCTTACATATTCGTGCTGACATGTTCCAGATGACATTAAACCTTAGTGTGATGCAGCTGAGTGCTGCCTCTGTTGTTTTCCAAAGCTCACTAGGGATTCCCCACCCCCTTAACTTGTTTGTGCTTGTTATGAACAATTCTGGGTAATGAGGAACCTAAATGTCTCCAGCAGACACTCATAGATGTGGAATTTTATTACAGAAATAATCTTGCTTTATGGTGATTGTTTTGGTTAGGTTCAGATTTCTCTTCCAGTGCATTTGAAATAACATTGGGTGGTTAAGAGAAAGGAAACAAGAAAGAGTCAAGTTTCAGAACAAGATTAAATTCATTATCAAGAAAGACAAGAAGTGGGGTTTTTTTGTTGATAATTTTCAGAACCATGGTGATGTATGAAGGATGGATCTGCCTGTTTCTTTATGAACATTGATATGGCATCTTCTCTCTTGCTAGATTCTGACTGAACAGATTTGCACTCAAGTGGTACATAAACAGCATCCTGACCTAGATTCAACTGTGAAGATACAAAATCCTCGTAAGAATGCTTCACATTTCTAAGTGCTACCCTAAGAAAGGTTTGCTCTAAGAAAAAAACAAAGTGCAAAAGCTTCTTAACTGCATCCAGCAGTCTTAATTCTGATTGCACTTTTGCATTCCTTCCTTTTCTGTATGAAAGACAATGTGCATTTATTTGGGGCTGTTTAGGCAGCTTGTCTCTCTAGTGGTTTGAAAGACATTTTGTGTGTCTAACTGTAGCTCATAACTCATCCTTTTTGGCTGTGCAGTCATGTTGTGATATGAATTCTCAAGACTTGCATGCACAGAATACTTTGATTTAATACATGTTAAGGTTCCAGCAAGATTCTGATTGCATTATTTACTGATGTCAGACTAAATTACCTAAAATTTGGAAATAGCCTTCATCTTAAATTCCATTCAGTACAGCAATGCTAGATGGAAAGGAGGAGAAATGTCTCTGCTCACTGTTTTGGTTAGCTTACTGTATGGGAAATATCTTGATAGGAAACTTTGGGTGTCTTTTGAACTAAGAGAAACTACTGGTCTCCTTTCCCAAATTATAGGCATTGTTAATGTGCTCTGTAAATAATACAATGGACTTGTGATAGCTTTGGGAGTTCATTTTTTCTAGAGAAAGAAGAGATTTTTCCCTTTTATAGCCACTTTGGCATTAAACTTAGGCCATGGTTGTGGGTTTGCTTCACGTGGAAAGTGGAGAGAGAAAGGAAAACAAAGCAGATCTGGAGGAAAGAAATCTGCTTACAGATTGCCTTCTGGGACATCTGTGTGAAGCAAGAGATGTGAGGATGTTTTTGTTACTTTCTCTTAAGGTTTTTGAAGTGGCAGTCACTGCTATGGTTAGTGCAGATTAACTGTAGTGTGAGGTATGAGTCTGCAACTAGCCAGGTCTAGTAGGAAGTGTGACTTCTAGAGAACCTTTTTAAGATCAGTGCTAGAATTATCAGATGAGTAATTTCTCTTTAAAGAAATTGGACAAGGTGAACTGAAACTATCACAGTGACTCTGTTCAAATTGTACCTTAATTTATTGACAAAGTTAACTGTTTTTTTAAATAATAAGAACAGTGACTGCCCCACTACCTTCAAAAGTGGAGTGTACCCACAATTTGGACCATCTCCTAAGAATACAGAAAACAGTATCCTTAGAAGAGGTGAAATTATATATCAGGAAGGCTTTGTCACCTTTCTCAAACTTGTTGTTATAACAGATATTAAGTGTACTTGGAAGTTGTTCACAATCTTTAAAAATTCAGTATTATTAAGGCAGAGCAAAATCTGTGCTTTTTTCCCCTCAAATATTGGTTTTATAGTGGATGCATTGTTTTATGTGAACTTCACTATAAAAAGGGTCTGACAGATTCTTAGAGCTTCTCATTTGCCATGCAGTGATATTTGTGTTGCTTAAACCTGGTAATTCAAACAAAAACATTGAGAAGAATTCCACTTGTGTTCAGTTTTCTCCAGCTGTGTAGGCCTGCAGGTCCCTCTGATGGGCTGATCAGGCTTGAGAGTCCTGGAAACAGATTTGTATTAGTTAAACCTTCCACTCAGAGGTGTGGTTTCTCTCAGTATCAGACTTTTCTTATGGAGTGTCACTTGTACAAACAATATGGAAGATGCCCTGTATTTTATGATGTGATTAGTACTAATAGTTTGTTGCTCATGAACTGTTTTCCAGAGATTTTGAAGGTTATTGCAGTCCTGCTGCGGAACTCTCTGCAGTGCCCAGAAACTCTGGAGGTTCGGCGAGCCTTCCTTTCAGATATGATTAAGCTGTTCAATAACAGCAGAGAAAACAGGAGGTAAGGCAGCTTGCTAGATGCACAGACATGCAAAGTAAGTGACCAAGTCTCCTAGTAGATTAGATTCATTATGCAGATACAGCTTCACTGCTGTTTAACCAGTTCCATGTAAACTGAGAGAGCCTTGCACGTAGCAGTTGAATTCCTGACTTAGCTGGTCTGTGTTTCCAAGATACAGTTTGAAATTTGATTAAATAGCATGTGTGTGTTTTGCAGGAGTTTATTGCAGTGCTCTGTCTGGCAGGAGTGGATGCTTTCTCTTTGCTGTTTCAATCCAAAGACTTCTGAGGAGCAGAAGATCACCGAGATGGTCTATACCATATTTCGCATCTTGCTCTACCATGCCATCAAATACGAGTGGGGTGGCTGGCGTGTTTGGGTGGACACTCTGTCCATCACACATTCAAAGGTGAGTGTTTGGAATGCCCCAAAAAGGTGGTCTGGTGGCTATGTTTCAGCCAACTCTGAAGTTCAAACTTACCTTTCATTGTGGTGACAGATCATGTAATGAATGTAGTTACGAGCAGCAGCTCAAACACAGCACAGGAGCAACTCTTGCTTATTTTGAAGTCTAGTAGCCAACATTAAGGTGGTGAAGACAAAACACCAGCCAAAGCATGCCACATGGCCTCTTTAGTAGTCTTGATTATGAAAGGTGTTGATTCCACCTTTGTTATGCTGGATGTGATGCTTAGAGTGGGTTCCCTCCTCAAGGCATGGGTGGAAGGAAGCCCACCCACAGGTCTCCTCACTGCCAGGAGCAAGTACTTAAGAAAAGCTCTGATACCACAGGCAAAACCTTGCAATTGCCATAAACTGTTTGTTCCTGTTGTTCCTAATTTTACTAGGACCAGATAGATCTTGCATTTCCCAGTTAAAACAAAATATTCACATAGTGGTTAGGGTGCATCCCCTTTCACATAACTCTTTATCTCTAGAGAGTAATTCAGTCAGCGTTTAAAATAGTTGGGAGATTTTGTTACGCTGTAGAATTAGTTTTAGACCCTTAAGGTGCTGTAGAGAGAGTTTTCAAGTGAAGGTCAGTAGTTAAAAGCCCAGTGTTTGTCTGCTACTGAGCAAAAGCTTCAAATATGTGATAATTAAATGTTAATTTTATTTGAACACAAATCTTGGTTGTCGCTCAAAGTGTGATCCTGTTAGTTTGCACTAAACATGAGACATATTGGACAAAAATGAGAGTTAACTTTCAGGACCGTTGCTGAGAAACTGTGGTGCTGGTTTTGCTCTTTGCTGACAGCACGAACAGGAGGTGGCGCACCATAGCCGCGCTTAAAAACACCTTTGGCCAGCAGCAAAAGGCTGTGAACCCCACCAGGAAAAGGCAGAGAAATCAAAGTTAAGGTAGATCCTTCAGCTCTTAAGCTGTCGTGGAGTAGAGGGTGAGAGCACAAGTCCTTGCAGTGTGAATTGAGACTGTTACCTTGCATTATTCTTAGAATTACAGTGTATTCTTAAAATTCTCAGAATTACAGTGTAACAGTTACTGGTGGATCTTTCACCAAGGGACAGGAGTATGAGAGAACTGCCCTGCTTTATTCTGAACAAAAGAGTGAGGCCAAGGTGGGCCTTGTAATTATTCTGGTTTATCAGGAATGCTTGAATATGAACTAAGTTGGAAATGATCTCTTCCTAAATGTGTGCAGCTTCGTTGTCTGTTTCACACCATTGCGAATCCTAAAGATCACTTTGTGATTCTAAGGAGTTGTTAGCTTCTTGGTTTTGTATGACTTACTTGTCAAAACAAGTCAGTCTCTGCAGACAGACAGGTCTTTTATTGCCTTCATAGCTTGATGGTGGATTATTGGGCTATGGGGAGAGAAATCTATATAATAAAAGTGTAAGAAATAATAGCATTAAATAGTCACTTAGCTAGATGGAATCCAGGTGCAAAGAATCCAGGGCCAAATTTGAATCCTTACAGAGATCATAGCTGTTAAGATATTGTTAATCTTCTTCTGTGTCAGCTCTGCAGTCTTTGAAAAACATTTCCTGTCTTTCCCCAAGAAGCAGAGGGTGTGGGGGGAGTAGTTTGTACAGTGGCAATCTACTGTAGCCAGAGTAAAGATCCCTAATGTGCTTTTATAGAACCTGACATGACTTAAAGCATGTGTGTGATTCTGGGAATTGCTGGGGAGCTGTCCCTGGGGGAGGATGGAGAGGTGAGGGAAGGAAAACCACCTTTTTGCCTCTGCTCCACAGAGATTTGGTCTATTGGATTTCAAAATTATCTAGCATGTTATCTTCTGAGCTGTGGTTCTCCTCTCAGACTCTTCTTGTAAGATCATGTCATGTCAGAAATCTCATTTAAACAGTTTCTGTCTCAAAATGATTATATAGATTTTTGGTCATTATCTTCAGTGTCTTAATGTGGCTAATCAATGGTCCTGGTCTCGAGTTCATAGAGGAACACACAAGATTTTATTGTGATACCACAACCAAGAGTTAAGAAAAACTCCCAGGATTTTAGGAAATACAAGGGAAAACTGAAGTATAGATGATGTTACTTTGGGGTTTATTGGGGGTTTTTTGCTTGGTTTGAGTTTTGTGTTGTTTGTTTCTGGTTTGTGTCTGTTTACTTTTGGGTTTTTTTAGGTCACTTTGAAAGGCTGTATGTTTTTGTGCAGTAACACAGTGAATCAGAGAGCTCTGTGCTTCACTGTGATGCTTGGTTTTGGTTCCTGATGTGCTGGTCCAGTGAGGTATCCTTGGTTGGAGAAGTAACTTCATATTTCAGTTTTCCCATGTCAAACACTGTTGGCTTGCAGGTCAGTCTGTACAGACCTGTCTGTAGTTCCTCCAGCCTGCTCCAGAGGAAGGTGGGCAACAGCAAGGTTAGAAGTGTGTGTTTGTGTGTGGGCAGAACTAGCAGCAGGGTGATGGTGTAGTTTGGAAGGAATCCTAAAGGATTTCAGTTTGCTTGGTCATTTGTCCTACTATTGTCCAGAAGTGTAAACAAAACCAATTAAATAATAAAAACACCCAGAAACTAACTTAAGAATAGTGGTCTGTGTGTATGATGATGCAATAGTCACAGAATCACAGAACGTTATTAGGAGCTGGAAGGGACCTGGAAAGATC
Source organism: Galbula dea (assembly GCA_013399015.1). Classification (NCBI taxonomy): domain Eukaryota; kingdom Metazoa; phylum Chordata; class Aves; order Piciformes; family Galbulidae; genus Galbula; species Galbula dea. Next base: position 538,073 of record VWZX01000315.1, on the reverse strand, counting down.
ATCTAGTCCAACCCCCCTGCCACAGCAGGATTCCCTAGACCAGGTCAGGGGTTTTACTTTTTTTTCACCTTTATTATGCATTTTCTGTTGGAACTTTTGAATGAATAATATATCCAATGGATGCATCTAGCAGCATAAAGCTAGTATTTCAGAAGCATAAGTTAGGGTAAATCAGGAAACAAAAGCTCTTTGGGGTAAAACCTTCCTGATCACTTAAATGTCCTTATAAACTGATACTAATATCTAATGATGATTAGTTTTTAATCCTTCTGATCTCCTGGGTTTGAATATTCCTGCACCCTGTCATACTCAGTGTGGTTCATACAGATTCACACAAAACAGTGTCAACATAATTCAGTGGGTGCTAAGTGCATCTCAGATGCTTTTGATTTCTAGCTTGCTTTCAAAGTAATGTGGGAATTATGGGAACAGGAAGATTTTCTTAACATCTCTAAGAGAATAACCAATTTGTGTTTTTTCTTATTTCATCTCTAATTGTCCTGGCCTATTGCTTATTTTTCCATTTTACAGCCCTTGGAGCCACTCTTGCCACTAATTTATAACACTGCTCTATGATAAAGAACAAGTGCATAAAGGGCTAGTGTTACAGAATTGGATAGGTTTTGCAGAGCTACACATCAAGATACATGCAGCTGCTATAAAAAGCCAAAGAAACTCAATTGCAATTTTATTGTCCAGTGTGATAGATTTCCTGCCACCTTTGCAGCAGGGAAGCTGTTTGTCACTGTAAGCCTCTTCTCCAACAGCTGCACCGCGCTTCAGGAGCAGCAACGGCTTCCTGAGCATAATTGCACTGCACTGCTTTCCTTGCCCTCAGAATTTAGAAGGTGTGTGTAACCTTTTTAAAGCCCAAATGCCTTAGTATTACTCATGTGTTGTGCTCCTTTCCATAGAATATTTTCTTTTGTTTCCCAAATAATCCCAGTGTATACAAGAGTGTTTGATCTGTGCTTTCTAGGTCAATAAAAATGTTAATGAAAGAAATGAAATCACAGCACTGGATGGTTCTAGCTGCCTAGTGCTGTATTTATTTTATCTTTTCTGAGCATTGTAGCCATCCCAGCTAGGCCTTAGATTTTGATTTCTCTAGCCATGTAACTTTGTAAAAAGGACCAATGATTTTGGGGTTAATAATAGGAAATGAGTCAAGAATGGTGGCCAACTTGCCTTCCTGACCTTTCATCTTCCCCAAATTTTAAAGCAATACAGAGATATTGTTTAATACCAGTATAAACAAGTATATTCACTTGTATGTATAATAGATGCAGAGTATAATACACTTCTAAATGATCTGAATGTTTTAAATTACTGGGAAGAACTAACACTTGCTGATTTCAGGTCCCTTAACATATCCTTACTACTTAAAAGTTACTTTGTGGTACCATGTGATTTTTTTTTTTTTTTGTAAAATGAGATGCTTGAGTAAATTCTGATTTGTTTTTGTTTATTTCCTTTCTTTTAGTGGCTCAATAAATTTTTATAAAGACTCATAAATGTTAATATGTATAAACCACAACTTTATTGCTGTAGAAGTGGAAGAATTTTGTTCACTGATTTGGATGGGCAGAAGTAGAATCCTAAACCCTTAGTAGTGTGACATCAATATGCAGTGTAGGTGTAAATAGTTGTGTTTTCCAGTCTCAGGGAGTACAGTTGTCATAAAGATGGCTGAGTGTCAAGTAAATTTGTATGTTCTTTGGTGCCCCACTCATTTAATACAGGAGGGGGGAAGAAGAAGGTGTGCACAGCATTTATATGTGGTATTTGCCTTATTTTCATCACTGTCAGATGAGGGAAAACCAGCAAAGATTAGGTGCTGGAGGGTTTAATGTATGATGACAATTGAAAAACTAATTTGCAGAGAAATGACCATGGCTCAGTAGTTCTAGAAAGTGACAGGCCATCAGGATCTCTTAGGTCCAAACCCCCACTGGCTCTCATGACTTTTGGAGGACAGTTTTATCTCCATTTTTTTTCCTCCCTGTCTTAAAGAAGGTGGAGTGTTCCATTGGGGTATGTGCAGGTATTTTTACCTGGAGGCCATTCTGAAAGTTTCATATGTTGTTCAGTCCTCTGAAAAGTGTCTGCATTGCCCTCAGGGAAAGCAGAGGCAGGTAGCTAAGAGGGTACTGCTGCAGGTTTTTAGGTTTCAGTTGTGTGATGCCTAATATGTCAATGAAGCAAAGCTGAGGGAGAGGCAAATTAAGTAGCATGGTTAAATATGGGGTTCATTCTTATGGCATAAATAGATATTTAGGAAGAAATACTGCTTATTCTAAACAGAAATTATTCCCAGGGGGGTCACCTGGCTTATGGAGAGCAAAGGGAACTTGGTGACTGGAAAGTAACAAAAGTATTGCTACTTAGATGAAAATGCAGAATGCAGGGACAGGAAGGTATCTTGGTTCCGAGTTTCTTTAATTCCCCATCACCCTGTGTGGCAGTGAATGCTGTTTTCTGGTAGAAGCTCTCAACAGATGCAAACTGGAAATGCTGAAGACCAAGAATCAGCTGTTAGGAGTAGCCAAACAGCAGCTACACTCCAGGCTGGGAGGAACACAGGGTGTTCTAGAAAGGAGTTAAAGGTACAAGAAGTTGAGAAGCTCAAGAAATTTCAGGAGATGATGATGATTTTAGAGAGCAGAACTGATCCTGTTACAGGCAGCAACGTTTTAGAGGAGGAAGAAAAGGCACAAGAATGCCAGAAGCAGATGATGCAGTTAACTGAGAAGCTCATAGAAGAATTTAGGCTATTTAATCAGCTCTCATATGTAGTGTCCTGCAGAGTTTATGTTAATTTGCTTTTCTTACCTTTCTTCTATGAGCCACTCAGAAATAACCCAGAGGTTCCTCAGGCCAGTGGGTTACAGACCTGAAGTCAGTGTATGTTGCACACAGTGCCTTTGTGTCTTCACTGAACTGAAAATTAGGTTGGATATCTTCAGACCTTGGTGCCTCCCATCTAAACAGACCTGGTTTTGTTGAAGAATTGGTTTCCACTTTTGAACAGTTAGTGTTGCTCCAGGAGAAGTGGAAAAACAGGTCAATAAAGTCCTTGTTAAGATTTAAGAAGTTGCAATGCTTTCTGGAAGCGTTTCTTGCTGTCAGCAGCACAGGAGCTGGTTGGCACTGAGCAGACTCTCCAAGGAAACAGCAGGACTATGTAATTGTCTGACCTGCCTGGGAGACTTTCCCTTCCTCTCTCTGTACTCTACAGAATTCCCCACCTGATAATAAAAAAAAAAAGGACAAAAATCTTCATGTGTAGTTAAAATATTTTCCCTGTGTTCTTTAATGCAAATGTCAATCATCTTAACCTTTTTCATTGCTGCATGCTGATTTTTCTCCCTGGCAATTAGTAAATGTTGGATGTCAAATTAAGTTAAAATTAATGGCAGAGGCAAATGTTGCAGTTATTAGCTCACAAGTGTCTTTAACTAGTAGTGCGTAGAGATGAATTCCAAGCATGGCAAACAGCTATAGATTAACCATCAGATGTTGGTGAAGATTGATGATTGGCCTTTTAGCTCCCTAATTTAGAACAATTTCTAGTAATTAATTTTGTATTAACAGCTTTACAGTTGCAAATGCCTTAAGGAAAATAAAACATGACTTGGCTTAAGTACATTAAAGATTCTTCAAGCTAACAGTTGTCTTGTAAATTGTTGCGTGCTCATAGATCCTAATGATTAATCTTTTAATACCTTTCTGTACTGTCTCTGGCTAGTTGTATTTAGCAATCATCATTTCCACTTAATTTTGCATTTTGTTGATTCTGTTTGTGAACCTTAGGTGTTTTCTTTGTAGGGAGTCTTGTTTGGCTTTGTGAACTTGTTTCATAAATGCCATGTCGTGCAGCAGGAGTGTGAGGGAAGAACTGGTCAGTGCCTCCATCATAGAACCACAGTTTCTTGGTTTCCTGTCAAACCCAATTACAAATGAATATAGTGAGTGCAACTGTTGCTGCAGCTGGGTTTTTTAAACCAGTGAAAATGTGTGTGAGGCTCTTTTTTTTAGATATTGAAATAAGAAAAGCCCAAACTCCAATTCTGTGTTTGAAAGCTACTGGTTTAGGTAGGCTGTGTAACTTTGTGCATTGTTATTTAAAGGGCAGTATTGGTGTTAAGTGAATTCTTTCTGCTGTTTATGGTGGAAGCAGAAATTGCTATCTTTCTATAAGTGGATTTTGTTTTTTTTCTGCTTACAGTCATCTGTAATCATTCATACTTTTCTGTTTGTCCATAGCCAGTTTAAAGCTAGTACAGAAGACTTTTCTTTTTCAAGCAGGAGGAGGAGGAGATCCCAGTTCCATTGCTAGAGACTCAAGTTTCAGTTGGATCACCTTGAACAAATAACATGCTTCAGGTCTTGTGTTAGCTACTACACAGCTCTTACACTACTGTAGTTTACATTTGATTGCTGGAGAAAATAGTTTGTTAAAAAGCTAATGTTGACAGCACTACCTGCCAAGAATATTCCTTTTTACCCTTTGTCCTTTACTCTTCTCTGATTTATTAGCTGTAATTTCTAATGCCTTTTTAACCTGTCAGGTTAGCTCTTGACTTACATGTGTCATCTTAAGAGAAAATATTCCTACTGACTAATTGTCACTGAATGGAATTTTTAGATGAGATCCAAATGAATGAGTTTAGTATGTGAGAGAATAAGAAAATGTGCATTCTTATACTTAGTAAAATGTGCTGCTCTGCTTTGTCTATAGAAAGTGGTTATGGTAAAGAAAATGGTTTAAAAAAATATCTAATATCCTCATCTGCAGTTTATATGTTGGGAATTTTTTTGAGAACTAAGCTTACAGATAGATAAACAAACACTTCTGTTACTGAAGATAAATCTAAATCCTAAATAGAAAGGTACAGATAAACTAAATTGAATGACAGTGTAATAAAAATTTCAGTTACTCCACTGAGATTTTTCTCTCCACGCACAGCTATTTGGGCAAATTAGCTTTATCACTGTATGTATAGAAAGAATTTCTCTATCTGGAATTTTATATGGGTAAAAGGAATAATCATGTTTTTCAGCTGATCTGTAGGAAGGTCTTCTCACTTCACTCAGGTTCTGTAGCTGTTGCTATCTGCCTTTTAGACTAGGTGAATACTCTTTAAACATTTTCACTTTTCCTAGAAGCAGTCTTGAAAACTGTGAGGATTTCTGGTAAACATTTAATTTCCTGTGCTTAGGATCAGGCAGGGATTTTTTTGTCTCTGCTGTTGATGTCTTTGTTTTTCCTTGACTTTCTTTTGGCCAGGAATAACAGCTACACTTAAACTTGCTCCCAGTTGAAGTAATCGCCAACATGAGATTACTCTTTTTATCCTAAGAGCAGTATCCAATAAAAATCTGTAGCATAACTTTGTGTTTTTTAGTCTTTTCTTTCTTTTCCCAGAGCAAACAGTCACTAATATGTAACTTCTAATGTACTTTCAACTCTGTTCTTTTAGGTAACTTTTGAAATGCACAAAGAGAGCCTGTCTCAAATGTACAGAGAATACCAGGAGAAGGGAGGTGAAGGGAGTGGGATACGTTCTGCAACTCCAATTAGAACAATCTCTGGAGTAAGCAAAGAAGCTGAAAGCAAGGGAAAGCAACAATGTTTGGAGTTAAAAGAAGAGGCTACTGCTTCTTCCACCACTGGTGCTGATATGGAATGCAGTACTGAAAAGAAAGAAACAAATACCTCATCAGTTGGTGACCAACAGACTCATCCAGTGTCTAATCACAGGGAGGAGTTGGAGGGAGAAGACAGAGACACTACACAGGATCTAAAAGCAGTGCCTTGTGCAGAATTTTCTCCAGAGCCAGAAGCAATAAAGCCTAGTGTGTCAGAAATCAGGACTGGCATAGCTGAAGCAATTGAAGATTCTCTGAGCAAAGCTGAGGAGCTTGGGGAAGAAACAGTAGCTGTCACTGCTGCTTCTCTAGCAGGGCAGACTCCTTTGGAAGGAGAAACTCCTGAAACTGCAGAAGGACTGGACAAATCCACAGCAGAGGTGGAAGATGAAGATGACTTCGTTGATTTGAAAGAGGAGAGCAGTGTGCCTCTACCTTCAGAAGTTGCAGACACAGACAAGGAGCAAACCTCTAAAGAAAGCCAACCCACAAAGCAGGAAGAATCAACAGAGGAGCCTCCTGAGTCTGTGCTTTTAAAATCCAAAGATACTGAAGGTGTGGATGGGAAAAAACAAGAAGTGACTTCTTTACCAGAAGTAGTGACTCAGCTGGATTCAGAAGGGAAAAAGAAGCTGAAAGAAGGAAAGATTCTCTCTAGTGAAAACAAAACAGCTGAAGAAAATTCAAACATGCATTTGCCAGAGTCTGCTGGAGCCTCTGACAAAAGAATTGCCAAGCTTGATGTTTCTAGTGTTGCATCAGATACAGAAAGACTGGAACTGAAAGCTAACACAGGTCTAGAAGCACCTCTGCCCCCCAGATCCATCCCTGAGGTAAATTCTACCTGTCCTCCACCTGTCTAGCTTGAAAAAGAAATGGAAGTTCTTATTTGATGGGAGTTTGGAAAGAGTTTGCATGTGCACATTTGGGGGATTGTAATGCATATGGGGTTTGTGAGTTATCTGAAGGATACTTTCAACCCTTGATGAAAATAGCCATAATTCTTCCTCATTTGTGTGCTGAGAAGTCTCTAAGGTTTTTCTCTTTTGCACATCCAGTTCCAGTTGCTAATGGAGATAGAGTATTTGGCTAGATGGACACTTCATCTGTACTGGTGCTGCTGAAGTTTGAAGGATTGAAAGAAACATATATTCTGAGAGGATTTTGTCTAGAATTTCTTCTGCTTCTTTTTTCAACCTCCCCTTTACTCTTTTCAGTCTGGTCTCTTAGAATCTTAACTCATAATTATTGAGAAGCAAATGTTGCTTGTGCAGAATAAAACAGCACTAAGTTTCTTTCATATCCTGCTGGAACTTGTGAAAATGTTTTACACTAGCTACTCCTCAGGTACACAAACATAATATATATATATAAAATAACCTCTAAAAATTGATAGGCTGATGTGATAGACTGCCTTATTTTGTGCAAGTGTAATTTAAAAGTGGGATTCTGTTGCATGCTACAGTGCTCCACCCCTCTAGTCTTTAGTTTATAGCAGAGCTTTCCATGGTTAGAGAGTCATGTATCTGAGTACTTCCCTTCTGCAGAGATACCTGCTAATGGATGCTCTTCATTCTACACCATTCTTCCTTAAAGGAGGAAAACCACTGCCTACAGCAACATATAAACCCCCTGTGGTAAGGTTGGGTTGCAGTTTGTGTATTCCTAGCCTGACAGGTGTGGTAGTGCAGCTGTAGACTAGTTTGTAGATTTGGTATATCCAGCCAGTAGCATTTCTGTAGTAGTTTTAGCTTTATTTGTAGCCATGCAGATGGTGTAACCTTGTTCAGTATCTAAACTCTCGAGTCTGTTCGGTGCATTACAGTGTGTGCCATGGAAACTAATAACCAGAGTGTGTGGTGTTTTGGCTTTTTTTTCCCCTCCTGTCTGCAAGCTTCAGACCTCAAGGCAGAAAGATTCTCCAGGACAAGAGCTGCCTGCTCCATCTGATGGGCAGAGAAGAGACTCCAGGTCACCTGTGTTCCGCATTCCTGAGTTCCAGTGGTCACTGATGCACCAGCGCCTGCTCACAGACTTGCTCTTCTCTGTAGAGACAGATATACAGATGTGGAGAAGGTAACATTTCTGTGCTTTATGTGGCATGCCCTAAACTGACATTTCAGTTGTAATTAACTTGAGATTTTGTTGAGACTGCATCCAGAGTCGCTCTCTGACTTTGATCTGTGCACATCTGGTGTTTTACTTATTATTCAGTAGCCTTTCTTGTGACCTGTACCCAGATCATTCTCAGATTATTCCCTCTCTTTAAAGCTACTTACAGACATAAATGTGTATTGCTTGAGGGCCTGGATATATATTTTGACTGCAATCCTGGCTACATTTGAGTCTTGCTGTTGGATCCCATTGGGCCATGATTACAGTGTATAGTACTGCTGTGTTTGTACACACTGTGTTGCTGCTTTGATAGGGTTCTGTGAACACTGGGATGTTTTGGGCATTCAAAAATTAAATGGTAACAGGAATCTGTCAGGATGAGTTTAGTGAAAAGAAACTGAAGACACTGGTAGTTCTGCATTCTAATGTTAAGATTGAATAACTGAAATGAGGAGTGTCTTATTAGCCCTTATCAGTGAATGTTAGATTGAAATTGAACCATGTAGCTCTACTGACTTGAAGATGAAAAGGGTAGGAGGATGAAGAAATAGACTATTTAAGTGATTAAACCAATTTAAACTGATGTGAATTTTTGAGTATAGTTTTCAGGATGTGATTACATTAACCTCTCAGGACATCATCAGATACAGCTAAAATATCTAGTTCTACTTTGGGTTCTGGTTTGAAAATCTGTTTCCATGTTTAACAGCATTTAAGCTGTTGTATTTTCTTGACCTTTAGCTTCCCTGGGAAGCCCTTAGTGTTTGCTTTGTTTTGCCAAAGGTTTAGTTCAAACCTAGTGCACACTTCAAGAAAGTTTATTGTATTGCCAGATACGTTGACTTTGGCTGCAGCACCTAATCATGCACCAACCTAGAATGTGTGTGTATATATATTTAGCTAATTGATGATTAACACACACCATGTCTGCAGCAAGCTAAAATCTGGAGAGGTTTAAGAACAGAAAGGAAAGGTGGTTGAAGGTTTAAATGAAGGTAAGCCAGTTAACCCCTATGGTCATGTGTTACTTGCTGCCCCACTAACTGTCTGGGTGTGGTTTTATGAAAGCATAAAGATGCTAAAATATCACAGAAATAAAGCTGTGTCCTGAATGTTTTTGGGGTTTTTTTTTTTTTTGGACAGCCATTCTACAAAAACTGTGATGGACTTTGTGAACAGCAATGACAATGTCATCTTCGTGCACAACACAATTCACCTCATCTCTCAAGTGATGGACAACATGATCATGGCCTGTGGTGGTATCTTGCCATTGCTTTCTGCTGCCACATCTGCTACTGTAAGAAATCTCGTTTTTCTTTGGCCATTTGATCTCCTGTGGGAGGATGCAGTGTGTTATGCAGTGTGTTAACTGTTCTAGCTGTCCTTTTGGGAAACAGGAATGCGTGGCTGATGTTTCCACAAGCATCTCTTTCCTCCCTGTGCCACTTCCCTGCTTTCCCTAAGATAAATTAGGTGCCTGCCCTCTTTGCCTCAAGACATAAAAAGAAGTTTCCTAACTTCATTGTCCCACAGTGGTCTGGAATGGGATTAAATCCCAATACTAGTGATTGTTCCTAGCACATGAACTTTTGAATGTGACTGAAGATAGGCTCCCAGCATACATTTGTCTTCATTTGGGCTGTAGGAATATCTCTCTTGTGAAGAAGGAAATGTTGCTTTCCTTTTGTTTTCCCTGTGTAGCATGAATTGGAGAATATTGAGCCAACTCAAGGACTTGCAGTAGAAGCATCTTTAACATTTCTCCAGAGATTAATCAACCTTGTGGATGTGCTAATTTTTGCAAGCTCTCTTGGTTTCACTGAAATTGAGTCTGAGAAGAATATGTCATCTGGAGGAATTCTGCGGCAGTGTCTTCGTCTGGGTAGGCAAATAAAACCCTTTAATGAGCACAGGAGCTTGCTTCTACTGAACAGCTAGCAGTTCTTAGCCTTTTCTGTTCTTTGTGTCCTTTTTCTGTTAAATCAAGATTAAACTGAGTCAAGCTTTGAGATCTTTTACTCTCTTGCTATTCCCGTGTTCTGCAGTGCATATACATGGGGTTCTCCTCTTCATCATGCGTTTGATTTCAGTTTTTCAGGTCTGGTAGCCTGACTGTTGTGGCTGCATGTTTTCATTTGATCTGTGAAGATACATCTTTTGCCAAAGTACCCCAAGTAGTCAAGGCTGAGAATATAGCAGCTTTAAGAAACAGAGATCTTGCATCGCATACAAACCCATGAACCTTTACACTTTACAGTACATAGAAAAGAGATTTCAATCTTGAGGTCAGTCAGTGAAAGTATGGTGAAAACTAGAGCTGTAGATTTCTGAAGAGCAGGACTCACACTGGGCAGTAGTTGTGTCCAGTGTTACAGCATGTTTGCATCAGGTTGGACTGAAAGAAAATGGTCATTACCTGAAAAAGAAATGACTGTTCTGGGAATGAGAACACACAAAACTGTAACTGGGTTCAGTTAGTTATACAGGAGGAGAGTATTCCTGCCAGGTGCATGCTGTAAGACTTTTTGTAATGAAAAGTTGAATTTGCATGAGTGCCAGAGCAGCTCAGAGCCTCAACAGTAACTAGCCTTCCTCTCCCTTGCTAGGCAAATAACACTTTGTGCAGGTAGAACAAGATTTATGGGATGCAAACAGGTATAGGGGTGGGGTAGTTCTGTTTTCCTTTGAAAAATAATATTAGAAGATGAATCAGGTACAATGGTGAAGCCAAGCAAATAAATCATGTAACTTCAGACCATTTAGTCCAAAAGTAGCACAGCATTGGGAACCAAACATTTGTTTCCCTGGTTATCACTTGTCTTTCTTCCTTGCTAGTCTGTGAAATTTAGCTGTCTTCACCCTCCCAGCCCCATGGTTGTATGCATGCTAAAATCTCCATGAGGAATGCTAACTTACTTTGCAGTATCTGTTAGATACAGCATACATCTGATAGTTCAGTATTAATTGTTAGTGATCAATTATTAAAGAATTTGGAGCATTATCTTGCTGCTATTAAAAAATTTATGGAAGCACTGATGTGCTTAAGCTTTTAAATTGATGTTATAAACAGAGGTAGAATGTGCATCTCTGTAAGGAATAGAGACAATAGTGTTTCCCAGAGTAACTCTTAACCTTTCTTTGCAGTCTGTGCAGTAGCAGTGAGGAATTGCTTGGAGTGTCAGCAGCATGCACAGGTGAAATCTGCTGGAGACACTGTGAAGAACCCAAAACCAGTGCAGGGCTTTATAGGAACAGGGAAATCTGCAGCAAAGGCAAGTACATCTCTATATATGCAATACCACATTCAGGAACACAAAAGTCAAGAGTTACTACTCTGTACAGAGGGGTAGTTGTTACATTTATACCTGCACCACTGGTACTGCAGTAGGGCTGAAGGGCATCAACACTGGAAGTCCTGAAGGAGATTTTCCAAGATCTGAATGTAAATCTGACATATTTATCTGCTCTGGTGAGACCCCACCTGGAATAGTGCATCCAGTTCTGGAGCCCCTATTACAAGAAAGATACGGAAGCGCTGGAGCGAGTCGAAGAAGGGCCAGGAGAATGATCAGAGGCCTGGAGCACCACTGCTATGAGGGCAGACTGAGAGAGCTGGGGTGGTTCAGTCTGGAGAAGAGAAGGCTCCCAGGAGACCACCTGGTGGCCTTCCAGTATATGAAGGGGGCTACACTAAGCTGGAGAGGGGCTTTTTAGGAGGTCAGGTAGCGATAGGACTAGGGGGAATGGATGCAAACTAGAGGAGGGAAGATTTAGGTTGGATATTAGGAGGAAGTTCTTCATCATGAACGTGGTGAGACACTGGCACAGGTTGCCCGGAGAGGCTGCTGCAGCTCCATCCCTGGAAGCTTTGAAGGCCAGGCTGGCTGGGGCTGTGGGCAACCTGCTCTAGTGGGAGGTGTCCCTGGCAGGCAGGGGAGTTGGAACTAGATGATCTTTAAGGTCCCTTCCAACCCTGATGATTCTATGATATTTAACCTCCCACAGTGAAATAAATCAGTCACAAGAATTTGCCAGAGTTGTTGAAATGCATAGCTGATCTTTGGGCAGTGATGTACAGTGGATAACTGTACACACTTCATGATTCTGGGTGGAATGCTTTGAAAAACAGAATCTGGAAGTGGATTTGTTTTGTTTTGATAGAGTCCAGTGGACATTGTGACTGGTGGCATCTCCCCAATCCGAGACCACGAGAGGCTCCTGCAGGACATGGATATTAACCGACTTCGAGCAGTCGTGTTCAGAGACATAGTAAGTCACAAATGACATTTCCTTTACAGCTAGATTTCTGCATATATCTGCTGAGCACTTGCTGTGTGTCACCCAATTTGGCTCATTGAGTTTACAAAACCTAAAGACTGCTTGCAGTTATTAGGAGCTCAGTGCTCTGCAGCTGCTGAAGTGCTTGGGATTGGAAAGAGGGAGAAGGGAAAATTACTACCTGCTGCTCAGGATCAGGCACTTTGGTGTGCTCCTAAGAGCTGATTCTCTGGAATTCTGCCTAGTGTGTATTAAATATATACTTTGCCATGCTGTACATTGACAAACTGTTTATGTATAGTATGTATCATAAAGATCTTTATGTATACTTCTTGAAAATGAGTGTCTGCCTAGCTAATTAGAGGTCATCTCTAATTCTTTTACCTCCTCTCAGAGGAACCAATTTATGTGCATGTGCTGTAAATATGCATATGGTTCTTAGTCTTGAAGTAACCAAATACATCTTTGCTCTGTGTCAGCAACTTTATAGCTGATATTGAGGAAATTGAGATTGATTGCTTAAAAAGACCCACTCCTGTAAGCAAATACAACAGCTATAGCAGCCATGACTCATTGGTGGCCACAGGCTTGGATACCAGAACTTATTTTACAATAATTGGGTTATTTAGCAAGTATAATGATTTCCACAGTGACTTTTGTTCTGTCCAGAGTAGTGAAGGGTCTTTGTTTATCTTTACAGCAATTACTGATGGAAACAAACTTCTTTCAGCCCCTACTCTAGTATCAGTGTGCAAAAGAATAACAGGAGGGGAATCTTCCATACTGATGACAACTCAAATAGTCAGGGAATCATAGCATGGTTTGGGTGGGATGAGACTTTAAAGATCATTTAGTTCCAACCTCTCAAACCAGGACATTCTAACCCAAACCAGGACACATGGGCAGGGATGCCACACACTAGACCAGGTTGCCCAGGGCCACATCCAGCCTGGCCTTGAACATTACCAGGAATTGGGGTAGCCACAGCCCCTCTATGCAGTCTTCAGAATCAAGCACATTTTGTGTACTCATTCTTTTTCCTTAAAAAAAACCTAACCCAACAATATGCACACATAACCTCTGCTTCTTTTGCATATCTAATCCACCAGATTTTCTGTTTCACAAATAAATGTGAAATGATGCAGTAACTTTGCTTTTTTGGCTTCTGAGTTCAGCTGTGGAGAAAAAGTACACTTCAGAAGGTCTATTTTGGAGTAGTTTTCATCTGAGCTGCTTATACTTGTGCCTAAAGATTTGGTTTGATTTACATGGAGTTTCTTATGTTGTCTTCAGCACATAGAATTGTTATTGGCATGATTTGAACCTGTTTCAGAGGAACTCAGCTGGATTCCACTTAACTACCAGTAGTAGTGCTTCCAGTAGTATGTGAACTTTATTTCAATAGCAGAACAAATAAGGCAGGTGTAGTGCTAACTGAATCACAGCTTTATTAAGGACAGTTGGAAAGTGTCTTGCAAAATTCATCTAGCAAGAAAATTCTTTATAATCTTCATCATTGTGGGGAAATTTCATCACTGTCTCCCTCTGTGCTTGCCTCGTGCTAGCATGTTATTAGCTTGCTGTTTCTGTCTTGGATACAAGTTAAGGATTTGGGTCAAGGCAAGGGGAATATAGGTTGTTTTTTCAGCATAATAGATAGGATCCAGCTATGTTATCTAGTTTCTGATAGAAAAGTTCTCAAACTCCTTCCAGTCCAGCTTACTGAAGAACTCTTCATGGAATGTGGGGCTACAGTAGGCACAGCAGTCATGCTAAAATGAGCTTTATAGTTTAACTTCCTTTCTTGAACTCCTCAGAGGGAAAACTTGAATGCTACCTGAGCCCTTATGTCAATGGTGGGGGAGAAATCAACTCAAACAGCCTTTCTTTTGCTGATTGGCCAGTAAGGATCAAAATATTCAGTTCTCCTGTAATCCCTAAAGCTTTTTCTTCCTTTGATAGCCAAAGGGAACAGGCTTAGGCTAGACCATAATGTCTACTCAAATCTGGGGCGTCGCTCTTTTCTGTTTCACTAGGAGTGACTGAGTACTCTGGGGAGATACCTGGCATAGTCCACATTCAGATTTGGTTTTCAGATTTTCTTAAAGTCTCTTCATGAAGTTGGAGCTGCAAAAGCTAATGTGTGTTTGCCAATTCTTGTTTAAATTGCACACAGTACAGTAGATCCTTCTGGACAGTCTGATGATGAAATAAAACCTTAACACTGGTTTTGGCATTTGTTCCACTTCATTAATATGTAACAGTTTATAAATGCTTTTCCAGTTTTGTGGAGTGCATTTGCCTGGTCATGCTTCACAGCAAATCCTGTTGATATCTTGGCACCTTTGAGGAAATGGAATAGAGGAAACACCTGTAAAGAAATAAAGGGGACCCAGTCCCTGTACTAATTCGAAGCATGTAGTCAAAACACAGAACCTTAGTCAAAGTTGTCATATTTATCAATGAAAAATGAAAGGATTAGTGCCACTTGAATACAATTGCTGTATTCCCTAGCTTTATAGGTGAGACAAACTGTGACTAGAGAATATTGTTCTTCCATTGTTGACATATCGGCTTGCTCTCGGTCTGTTTATGGCAGCGCTGGGCCTACTTTACAGGAAAATAAACATGCTGCTGAAATTGTAATGGGAAAATCTGTGTGTGTCCCCTTTTTTTTTTTACAGGAGGATAGTAAACAAGCTCAGTTTTTGGCTTTGGCTGTTGTATATTTTATTTCTGTGCTCATGGTTTCAAAATACAGAGATATACTGGAACCCCAGAATGAGAGACGACCACCGAACCATAGCCAGTCCCTCAAGGAGTCAGAGAATGAGAATCATGACACTCGTGCTACAGGTGAACTGCTGATTGTCTGGCCAAAGGAAATCATGTGCCTTATGCATCTTAAAATATCTGGAGAAGTCCATGTGCAATTGTATAGAAATATGTGCATTGTAATCCCTTAAACAACATTGCAGTCCTCAGTTTGCCTCAGTGTCTGTGTGTATCTTCTGACCTGAGAGGATCCTAGTCTGTGGGTTGATTTGCTGTGGAGTGATTGATCTCACTGAAGGAGCTCAGTATTCACAAGCACAGTTTGCAGAAATGTTGCTATTGTGTGTAAAGTTCAACATGCATAAGCACAGCCTGGCAGCTGTTTGCCTCAAAGACTTCTTTCTCTTGTTCTTCCTTAGGACAGTCAATTAATTTTCATTTGTTGAGTCAGTTTCTTCTTTTCCTTGTCTCAGCTTTTGCATGTTACAACTTTCAAGGCTTCTCAGGAACTAGAAGGAAATTTTTCTGTTCTGAGTTTCTTGTGGAGTACTTAGAGATAACATTCAGTCTCTGTGTAGGCAAAAAGAAATACCTACAGCTGTGTTATTTCACTTGTCACCTATTGGTGTTACTTCTTTAGAAGCAATGTGGTGAATGCAGTTCTGTTAATAATGAACTTTAAAATGTGTTTTCTGTTTTGGTAGGAACAGATGTGGAAACACCATCTGCTGCTGGTGGTGCCTCAGCCTCCACTGAAGATGCAGAAAGTGCAGCAGCTGTACAAAGAAGGGATTCTGGTCTTGGGGAGGAAGCAGCTTCAGGGCAAGCACACAGTTCCAGTAGTGTTGCTGAAGCAGGACCTCTGAGTGTCAGCGCAGGTCCAGATGCAATCAGTGAAGCACTGTGCACACTCTCATTAGAAGTAAATAAGTCTCAGGAGGGCAGAAGTGAGATGGGAAATGAGGACAGCAAGCCTGCAGCCTCTGTGCCAGCTGCAAAAAATGTCAATGTAAAGGACATCCTGAGGAGCTTGGTGAGCACACCAGCTGATGGGACTGCAGTGGATGCTGCTCTTCTGCCACCAACCTTCCTTGGAGTTCTTGGTGAGGGTGCTGCTGAGCCTGTACAGTTCCATTCCTTTGACAGGTAATGTCACATCTAAAATACCTGGGCTACTTTATTGTGCTTAAGGTACCTGTAAGGAACAAACTCACACTTCAGTTCATCAGATCTGTGTCATCATGTAATCAAGATGTTTTGATGTGTGCATGCTGCTTGGAATTACTTGTTAACTGTTGCTAGAACTGCAGGTTTGTGCTGCCTGTGCAAATCTGATCTGAATTGGAGTAAAGCAGGTCACCTAGACAGGAGGTAATTGGCCACTGGCAGTCCTGATGTCTGACACAGGTAGATTACACCTGCAAAACATTCTTATCAGAGGAACCTGGTATTGAATTGATAACATTACACTAATGAAATACTGGGCATGGGCAGCAGGTCTTCAGTCACTTGCAAGTCTGTGTGCTTTTTTCTGTAGAGGTAAAGTCACTCAAATAATGAGAAACCCCTGAAGTTAGGGTGCTTTGTCAAGCAAGTCACTGAGAAGTTGAAGTACTTGCTGGTTGGCCCTTTTGCTCTTCCAGCACTGCACTGTCCCAGATGGACTCTCCTTTTCTTTTCCCACCTCTGAAGTAACCATTTGCAAGCCATTTGCAACCGCAACTCTCCCCCTTCTCTCACTTAACCTTGAGACATCAATACTTCTGGGGTACTGAAAGGAAGCTAGTCTGGTGAAGAACTGTCTTCAGAGGAGGGAAAGGGGTGCATGGCCTGAAGCAGCAGACAGCACTATGCTTGCCAAGGGAAGAGCAGAGGGCAGAGGGGGTTTGTAGGGATTTGTGTAGCTGTCTGGGCTGCTCCAGTGATAACTTCTGGGTTTTGGTTTCTGTGACTTTGTGTTTAGTGGGTAGGGCCAAACAAGTGAGGAAAAGACCATGAACAAGTATGAAGTATTTTGTCCTTCAGCAGTTGCACGTGAGCTGGATGTGTCAGCAGCTCTGTGTCTCTAGATGGTTTCAGTTTTAATTTCCTTAGTTTTGTGGGTCTGTGAAGTAGACAGAAGTGTACTTAATGATGAAGTCTTACCTCTAATCAGTTATCTCCTCTGGTAGTGATGTACACAACCTTACACTTATGGTAAATACATTGATAAGGCATGTTGTTAATTAGCTAATAAATCAGGTAATAAGAGAGACAGAATAACTGTGTCTGTCAAACATCTTTAAGACTGCATAGACAGGAAAGTTTTGTGACCACTTCATAACCAGTTGAAGGTGACTGTATCTTTCTACTGTGTGACTCTGCTTAAAACAGAAGTTTATACTCTGAAGTGACACCTAGGGACAACAGCAGGAAGGAGTTGTACCAGGGAAAGAGGAACCTTTTTACCAGAAACTCTAATAGAGTTGGAAATAGTAGCTCTTACCTCTGGAGTGGACAAAAATACTAATGTATATTGGGAAAGTTTGGGGAAAACAGCCTTTGGGATGCTCCTTTGTTTTCTGTGTCTGCTGTACATTTAATATGTTGTTTGATGGCAAACACAAGTTCTCTCAGCTAACTTTTTCTTCCCCCTGTTCTTTTTAAACACACTTGGTTAAAAGTTGTTCCCAAGCAGCAGTTTACCAGTGTGGTATCTCTGGGAATTTCAAAGCATCTCTCTGATCCTGCATTTATCTCAGGAATGCTGTGTCAGAAATCAAAACTCTCCTCATATCTTAAGGATTATCAACTTCCCAGCCTTAGCTGGAGAGTATACAGTAACAGCTATGTGAGTGAAACCTTACTGAAAGGCTGCCAGGTTGCAAGCCTTTGCAAACAGCTAGGTGTATGTGTTCATTCCCATGCCAAAAGTCTTCCCCTTATCTCATGTGAAGATACCATCTTGTGATTAGTGGGTGCCAGGGGTTTATCATGATAAAGTTCAAGACTTGCATTGGCTTTTTCCCAAGATCCACAGAGATTTAATGAATTAATGTTCCAATCTCAGTGTGTCCTAAACCAGCAGTTCTCTTATTTAGTAGTAATCATACAGAAAAAGGGGGGGGGGGGTGGGGGTGTGTGCCTGTAAATACAAAGACATTTAAGTGAACCAGAAATAACAATAATCAAAACTTAGGATACAAAAAGAAATGGCATTTCAGTTAGTCTACAAAACCCTATAACCTATCCCTTGCCAATTTTACTGTGCAACTTAAAATAAAACCCTTGATCTCTCCTGGCTTCTGCTGCTCTCCAGTAATTGTGTCCTTATAGGCAGCTGATGCTGAGGGTACAGAGGAATATAAGCTCTTAATTCACCATCTTGTACCACAGAGCTTATATCTGCAGCTCTGCTAGAACTTACAGAACAAGTCTGCTATCAGCTTGTTTACCTGTTTGGGAAGTTGTCTGTGAGCTGCTTAGTTTGGCTCAGCCTCCCTTTACACATTTAGCCACCAGCAGTGTGCATGTGCCTTTGCAGGGGTTGCAGTGGCTTTCCAGTTAAATTTAATCAAAATCCTTTGGTTTTTTTTACATAGAATGAATACATTTTAGACTTCATTGCTTTGGGCCTCAAATGTCAAAGGAATAAACTTGTTGTTGACAAGATTAAGCCTGCCAGGTCCAGACAGACAGAATATGGCAGTGCAGGATTTGTAGATCAAGGCACATAGACTGTGATGAGAAGCTCAACACTTTTGGCACACCAACAATTTGCATTCTGCAGGGGCTAAAGATGCAAACTGTTTGAAGTCTTCTCCCTGCCAAGTTGATTTTAAAGTTCTGTTACAAAATGGATTGTGTTCTATCACCTCTTCCCTTCTTCCCCCCAAACCCCCGGCCTCTGATCTCTCATGGTTTTGAGTCTCTCTTATTCTTCCTTTCTCCTTGGATGTTTCAAGGGGGACCTAAGAGAATGGGTATTATCTACAGAGAGCAGAGCTCATAGAATGACACTGACATGGCAGGCTACTTTTCTGGCTCACAAGAGAGGTAAAAATAAGTCTCTGATCCTCTTTATTGGTCTTTTGCTCATTGCATAGGAACCCCACAGTAGGATCCTTCTGGTAGCCTGGGATGAGGCTAACTTCTTTTGCTTCTGAATTAAAACCATTATCTCCTAGGGAAATAGCCAACTGTCACCTGTCTTGCTGTTCAATGCTAAAAAAACCCCAGAATGCTAATAATTAAAACTGTGTAAATTCCTCTGTGTCAAGAGAAGTTAGAGCTCATGTAAGTACTTTAAATTATAGTGAGGTCATCAGTTTGGCCTGGCCCATGCTGTAGGAATATTTGACTTGCACCCAAGGAGAGTTTGCAAGTAGAAATACATTTAAAATGAATTGCAGATGTGCCAAATTAAAAGTAAAATTTTAGGAAGAGGCACTTACAATTTAGGAGATATTTATAGCTGTTTTGTATCTTTATATTGGAACAGAAGAGTCAGTGATGTAAAACCAAGAATGCTCTCAATAGGTAAATCCTTATAGAATTTGGCAGAATAGATCATTCTTGTGTAAGCCTTTGTGGTGGAAGTCAGTGTTCAGCTCAGTGCTCTGTGCTCATTCAGCAGTGAATAATTGTCTGCAATGGGAAGGCTTCTTACACTTCAGCATAATTGGGACTAATAACACACTGACCTTCTGGCTGGGATGTATTTATGGTGGCTAATTCTCACTCTGCCTGACCTATGTTTAGCAGTTCAGATGCTGTAAATTCCTACTTTAAGCCTTAAATGTTTGGGTTTTAAATTAGAAATACAAACATCTAATACAGTCATGGAAATGAGGCAACAAAACTTGGAATTTTTGCCATAGTGCTTGAGGTCTGCTGGAAATTCACCTTAAGGGATGTGTTTTGGGCACTTTTCCCACTTTATTGAGTATCTCCTGTAGCTGAGGATTATGATAACTGATATTATAATATACAAATGTAACCTGAGAGTATAGAGTTAGTTGAAGGGATGTGATAATGTGATTGTTAAGGAGTGAAGTGCAGTGACACTTTTCTTCCATGTGACACATTTCTCCCCATGTGTGAGGTTGCTTTATGGATGTTCTTATCCTGGTGGAATTAATGCATGATTACAGATGTCTTAAAAATATATTACTGTTGTAGAGCTGAGGAGGAAAGATACTATGAGGCCACTTATTGATGAGTATTTTATTCACATGTGTAGCCATATTGAACTTTTTAGGAAATGCTTATTAGTTTAGCTACAAGAAAGGACTCTTATCTGTGTACTCCTTAAACCAAGTGCCCTATTTCTTGAGAGAAGTGGAAAGCACATTTTTTAAGACACTTCTCTGACAAATTGACTTGATTTAATAATGTGCTAACCTCTCCATGTTTTCCACATAGCTTATTTACTACAATATTTAGTCTTGGTTTTCCACTCTCTCATACACCCTTTCTGCCAGTCACATTCATTTTACTGATATTAGCATTTAAATAATCTTTTGGAAGAACACAAAGGAACATTGATGGTTAATGGCAAATATTTCTGTACAGCAAAGAAAATGTACAGCAAAGATCTTAAAAGGCAAAAGGGACTACTGTGGTCATTTACTGCTGGCTGTTGCAGCCCAGAAAAGGAAAAAAGAGAAGTAACTTCTTAATTCCTTTGCTTGACTGCACCCCTCCTTGGGTAGCTATAGAGAGCCTGGAAACCTACTGCAACTACTCCCTCAGTGCAACTGCAGTTAAGCACACTGAAGGTCACTAGAAGTTTACAGGAAGGGATGATAATATATAGTGATCTGTCAGAAATGGCACAGAAAATGGAGGACTGGTGTAGCTGGGATTTCTGTAGTCTCCACTCATTGTCAGCTGCAGATGAGCAGTGGTAAGGTAACACTGCCAACTGTACACAGGTTTCTTTGCTCCCATGCAGTTCCAGAACTGGTACTTGCCCTGTGAAGGAGCTTCTTGGAGTAGTGCTAACAACTACTCCTGTTCTCAAATTCCTTCTTGATCCTTCCAGCATATTCATGTCTGTGTTTTCATCTGAAAGGGGGCAGTTCTGATACATAAAATGAGTCAAAGTTCAGCCATTTATGTATAATTTTTTTTAAGATGTGGGCCTGGCCCTTTACAACTTAAAATATCACCTGTTTGATAGCTCCTGGGGCTCTTAGTAGAGTCAGGGAGTAGAATCAGCAGTGTTGTAGGCATTGGGTGGACACAGCTGTTCTGGTAGATTTATGATTGACTGAAAGACATGGAGGTGCTGGAGTGTGTCCAGAGAAGGGCAACAAAGCTGGTGAAGGGTCTAGAGCACAAGTGTTGTGAGGAGCAGCTGAAGGAACTGGGGTTGGTTAGCCTGGAGAAGAGAAGGCTTAGGGGAGACCTCACTCTCTGCAACTCCCTGAAAGGAGGTGGGTGTTGGTCTCTTCTCCCAGGCTACCAGTGATAGAACAAGAGGAAATGGCCTCAAATTGCACCAAGGGAGGTTTAGACTGGATATTTGGAAAACTTTCTTAACTGGAAGAGTGGTTAGGCATTGGCCCAGGCTGCCCAGGGAGGCGATGGACTCACCATCCCTGGAGGGGTTTAGTGTTGTTTGGGTTTAATGTTACTGATCACTTTTTCTCTACCTGGATAGCTATACAGTAAAAGAACTTGCAGTCTGTGAAGGGAATGCACCTGGGCTTCAGTCCAGGATTATGAGTGGTGGAGGAATGTCCAAAAGTTTACTCTGTGTGGGTGCATCTTGTACTCAGTAAACTTGTGTTTGTTTCCTAGCCCCCTTCCAGGTATTTGATGTGTTGTATAGAATAATAGGAACAGTTTCCAGACAGTGAACATCACAGAATCTGGAGTGAGAGATCCTCTTCTTCTACTTGAGCCATGCAAAATTAATTGAAGTGGCTATAATTTAGAAGACAGTCTCAGCAGATGAATTTTTTTTAGTGCATTGTTCACATTTCAAGGAAGCTGACCTGAACATATGAGCAAAATCCATGGTTTAGGCCCAGTCTCTTGACTTGGGGCTCAGGTGTTGTTGCTTCTATTTTTGTAGTGTATAGTTAACATTAGCAGTCACCCTTATAATGATATGACATGTACTGCCTCCAAGTAGTGTGCCTGCCTACTGCTGCCATTAAGCAGGGTTGATGTAATCAGTCATGTGGTCTAGGTTCTGTGACAGAACCTTTGGACTGAAGAAGGGAGTCAAACCCAGTCCTTTTTTCCTCTTTTGTTTTGTTTGTCAGAACTTCTGTGGTTGTTAGGTTCTCACACCTGAATTTGGGGCAAGTTTTGAAGTTAGTTTGTTTAGAAAATGAATATTTTAAAGCTATTAAGGGAATACTTGCAGTGTCTAGTTATAGTACTGTCAACAAAAGATGTGATTAAATAAATGGAATGTTGAAGACTTTTGGCTTATGGTTAACACCAAGTAATTAAAAGTAAGCACTGCTGTGGGAGCACATTATATATCAGCTGTACTCTTTAGCTCATTAGCTGGGGTTTTGCATGTTTATGGAGCTAACTTGCAATTAGAAATGCCTTTAACGTGTGCTTAACAAGGCCTTTTAGGTATTTGGAATAAAGTACTCCCACTTAATTGAAATTGGTATGGCATAAATAGGTGTCTGGGTAACATGTGAGATAAATCTCCATGCATGAACTTATCACTTTGCATCTTTTCCTCTCCTGTAATCTTGACTGCTGACTGTAAGGCCTGACTTTTAGCTAGGATGAGAGGTGGAGATTCTCCTTCCGACTCCAAAGAATGTTTTGATTTGGTTTAGAAGTAAAAGCTGATTGACAGGATATACTCCATTTCACACCTGAGCCCTATTTTTAAGATGTGTAAATGCTTGTACAAGCACATCACTCTGTTAGGATGTTTTTAGCTCTGGTAAATCCTTCTTCAGTTACTCTGTTCTGCACTGCAATACCAGGAGTAGTACTGTCAAGACAGGCTTCAGGCTTGGTAGTTTAACTGCAGGTTTTCGTTTTGAATACTGTCATATCTTTCCTAAGTAGTTGCCTGAAGTTTAAAACCAAATCTTAGTGAAACTGAGGTGAAAAGGAAAACCTGCTTGCAGGTCACTTGTCCTGCTGGTCTGCTAACTGTGTGCTGCCTTCTCAGGGGTTCTGTGGGAGGGGATGAGATAGTAAAGCGTGCCGTGAGAACTAAACAAGGGTGAAGTGTCCTGTAGGTTCAGCTTCGCTTGCCAAAGAAAGAAAACAGGGAAGGAATGGTACTTTTGGAAGTGTGTGGGCTAGATGTGTAAACAAGGGTGATGATGTGTGAAGCTTCATCCAGTCTTGACTAAGTTTTTGTCCCCACCTAGGAGCGTCGTGGTACCGACGAAGAAATCAACTGTGTCATCGTCCACTGCTCCCGCGGCTGCTCCTGCTAACGCTGTCAGCGTGGTGTCCTCCTTAGATTCAGCCCAAGTCCCAGATTTCTCAGGAGAGTCTCCTGGTGAGTAAGGCTAAATTAAAGAACTTAAATCCCAACCCTTCCTCTCTTGCTTCCCCATCCCTCACCATTTGCTCTGAATACAAGTGAGCAAGTCTTTGTTGCACATAGTTTGTCTGTGTTTTGTGAAGCTGAGGTGCTTTAAGAGTTACCCGTGTCTTCAGTCGCTGTAGGTGAGAACAATTGCTTTTCAGGCATTGAATCATTTGTTGCTTTCTGTTGTGATACTGATTAGTGTGTGTGTATATGTATCACTTATATACCTATGCTAATAATCCAAGAAGATGGTGGTTTACACTTCTTTTAACTGTGGGAGTGTGTGTAGTGTAACATGTCCTAAATTACCAAGTGAGACTAAAGCACCTTTGAGACCTTTCTATCCTGCATACTACTTTGTCTGTAACTTCATCATATGCCCTCACACAGCAGCTTGCAGACCTGCATTTGGTGTCCATGCCTCTAACAAAGACCAGTAGCAGATAACTGTAGAGGAAAACAGATGTGACTCTAGGTTAAAATGGACCAATTGGCAGTGACATGATGTGGGTTCATCAATAGAGGAATTCATCCTCTTTGATATTTTCTGAGAGTTTATCCCCTACATCTTGTAGTAGTTCTAGTTCTGATGCTGTAGCTGCACAAAGGTAAAAAAATAACCTATTTAAAAGTAAAAACTACAAAAGTAGCATTATGTTAAAAAAATAAGCTTTGCTAAACTTGTTTTAGCAGAACAAATGGAAATGTTTGAGCAATATTTGTCATAATAGGAAGATTTCTCACAGTTGTGAAGCAGGCATGCTGTATTAACTCATACAGTGTATTCTAAGGATGACTTCTTGTTACAGATGTTTTGTTATGTGGAATATAAGCTTATTTATAAATCCTAGGGTATTTGTCCAAGGATATGTGTGTTAGTGCTAAGTAGGACTGAAAATTACATACAAGTGTTTCCAATAGCTTTAGCCTAAGGTCACATTCAGTGCTGGTGCTGAACTAATTGCTTTGGACAGGTTTTTTTCAGTGGGGACAAAATTGAGTAGGTTGTTTATAAGCAAGTGGTCCTTTGAACCCTTAGTCTCTCTGGTCATTCTGTATGAGGTAAATGATGTTTAAGCTCATTTGCTGTGGCAAAGGCATGCTTTTCTGCTTAGCCATGTTTAAGTCACAGGGCTGTGTAGGATTTCATAATGGTTTGTGCCCAAGAAGTTCAAGACTGGGAACTGATTTGCATCTTAACCAAGGAAATGTGAAGCTATACCTCACTAGTGGTGTTTCTTTTCAGTGTTTGAGTTTCTTGCTTCCTGTTTTTATGAATTTACATCCAAATTGCAAGGACTGAGACAAAAACCCCTGGAATCCATTGTCATCTCCTCTAGTACTTGTGTGTCTGGAAGATATTTATTGCCATTTTCAACTGCCTATTGCATTCCTTGGGAAAATCAAACCCCAGATTTGTTCCAGCCAGGTTAAAGAAAAAGAAAAGTTATTGAAATCTTGTATGTCCTTTTTCTTTGCAAAAGAAAGAATCCATTTTGTCACTGCCATTGCAGGAGGTAGCATTATACTAGTCTAGGAGTAATGTTGGACTAGGAAAATTAGCTGTCTTTTGCAAAAAGTCACAGTTCTTTAGCTGCCTGGAGCCAATCTCCTCCAATCTGTTTTTAAACTAAAAATCTCACCTACACTGTAGCTGTTTAAAATAACTGCTAATTTGTTGGCAATTACTAGTTTACCCTGGTTGGATGTGAGCTTAATGGTTACAATTTCTAAATACTGATTCACTTGCTTTTAATAGACACAAAAGAGATGAACATTGATGTTTAGATTCAGTCAGTCTTGTAGGAACATATAGAAGAATAACAAAAGTTCTCCAGTGCCTTTAGAATGTATAAGAAATCCAGACAGTAAACAATACTGACATAGTTTGTAAGTGTGTGACTTCCAGCATGTCTGGGAGTTTGGGCCAAAAAGGGGACCTGTAATCTGAACTGATATGCATAAAAAGAAACTAATCAGGATTAAAAATAGTAGACATGTTTAGACTGGCAATCTAATTAATTAGAAGAAAAAGGGCTAAGTGAAATCATGCCTTAAGCAGATTAAAACCTGAGACTGGTTTGGTTTTCCCTGGTAAAAATAATGGCATGGAAACAAATGGTGCAGAGTTGGAGTGGTTGATGGTTATGTTGCTCATGGAAATTCCACACATTTGAGTTTGAAATAAGGATCTGTAGAAAGCCTTGAACATTTTTATTTGAGGATACAAGTAGCAAAAACAGAGCTTGCTAGAAAACCAGGTTCTCCTGCAGAAGAGGATCGACATGCTGGGGTTTGGGTGTTTTTCTTTTGCAGGGAAGCTTTGCTGTAAGTCTGTTTACTTTTTTCATTAAGCAAATTAAATCCTTTTTTCCTTTATTTTTTAGAAGAGAGCTGAGACTGGAGCTTTATGTAGTGATTATAAATCTGGGGCTTTTGCACATTTGACATGAAGGTCATTTATTAAACTTTATCACTACATTCAAAAATACTGGGGGTTTTCTGTGGGAGTCAAAGAATTCTTTAATGTTGTTTGCATTTTTTGATATGCTTTAAAAACTGATTAGGCAAACAGAGCCTTTGTATAACAACTTACACTCTTCTGTGGTGACTTGAGTCAACCTATTGCAAAACAGAGATGAAAAGGAGATCAGACATTGAAATGGGATGGCAAGTAGTGGTGATGTAGTTGTAATGTGTAGGTAAGCATGATTTGGGAGTAAGTTGTGTGTGGTATGTGAGCATCCTCTACCTGTAGGTGTGATGTCAAAACTGCTTGTCAAGGTAGGGTCTGTGTTGCTGTATCAGTTAGCCTCTGTGGTTCCAGATGCTTCCGTTGCCATTTAGGTGTGCTTAGAATTCCTCAACCTCCTTCCACATGTTTTTGCCTGAAGTTTGCATCTTGCCTGCAGCTCAAGGTCTGTATCTCAGATATTTGACCTGTAAGATTGTCCTAAGCTCAGCTGGATGTGACATGTCCTGGCCAACCAGACACAGTGTTGACAAGTTGGAGTGATAACCATCTAAGCTCACTCTGTTCCTCTGATGCTTTGAAAGAGGGTGAAAACATGTTTTGGCCTCAGACAGCCTGGCCCCTTTGCAGGAGAAGTTTCTTCAGGTTTACTCACTGAAGCTGCAGAGTGTTTCACAGCACAAAAAGCCTTTCCTGAATAGAAATGTGCCTCTTGTGGTCTAAACTTGCCTGTCAGTGTGTTGCTGATGGTTGATATTTGGATTGTTGGTTGCTGGTATTGCCACCTCTGATTGTTGAAAGATCTTGCAAATGAATGGTGAAAATAAAGCCCCTTTGTGGCCAGTGTGGAGACAATTGTCACTTAGGGAGGGTGGTGTTGAGCAGAAGAGCATATTTACTAGTAGTAATCTAAGGATGAGAAATTTACTCAGTTATGTCTTCCTTGGGTCAGCTCACAGACTGAATAAGACCCAAGAAGGGCTCTTGGGAAGGCAGCTCTCATGCTGGGTAGGCAGGACTTGGCTGAGTTGTCTGAGCTGTTGTGAATGTGCTGGTGGGATGCTTGTAATTTTGTCACTTAGTTTTCCTTTTCAAAGTTTCAATTAGAGTTGTCATGTTCTGAAGTGGAGTGAACTTCTGTGAACTGTTTTGCAGTTTGCACTCCCACTGTTTTCCTGGATGCTCCCACTGTCTCTCTTTATGGACTTGAAGGATTTCACATGCATTTGATTAGTGCCTCCCTCCAAAGAATGCAGTTTGGAGGCTTTCACTAGTCACTTTGCAAATGGTTGTTCAAATATAAGTGTATTTATAAAGAGGAGGTATGAGAAGTCTGTCAGAAGCAGCAGTGAATTGCATCATGACTGAGTTTGGAAAACACTGGAGTTCCACTCAGGTTCTGTTGCCTGCCTCCTCCACCTCTTCCTTTTGAAGTTCTTTCAGTTTCACTTGTTTTGCCCCTGAGCCACCCATTGTTGCCACCAGGTTTTCTGCTTCTCCTGAGCAGTGATGTGGACTGTTCCCCAAAGGTGAAGTCAAAATCAAGGCCATCAAAGGCTGGGATGAAAAAGGTGGTGGAAGCTTGGAAGAAACCTGGGAATAAGCAGTAATAGGAGATGAAACAGGAGTTATGGCTATGAATTCTAGTCCTACATAAAGGAAAATGTATTTTTTTTCTCCCAGTGTTGGCTTGACTTGCAAAGAAGAATGGTATTAATTGATTTTTATACATAGGAGAAAATAACCTTGAAGTCTCACAGTAAAATAACTTAGCAGAAGACAAACTAAAGCAAGAAAAATCAATGAAGTGAGTTACCATCAGTGCAGAGGTAGTTCAAGAAATTCAGTGGGTTAGAGTAACTGTTCCAAAGAGAATTCCAGCTTCACAGTGACAGTGGTTGAAGGCTGGTTACCACAGCAGGACACTTACAAAACCTAAACTGCTGCTGCTGCTGTGCAATGGAAATGGTTTAATGCTCTTAAACATAAGACCTGTTTTAAAGCAGCATCTCAGAGTGCACCATTGTTTTGTGAAATCTGTTTTGGTTTAACCTGCAGATGTGTTTGTGTAACAGATCCCTTATGTTACCTTGTAAACCCTTTCATTTTAGGCTTGAGTTGTACACGTCCAGCCCCAAAAGTTATTTTTGAATGAGCTCATTATTTGATTAGATACTCCTTTCAGAAAGGGCATTGGTGTATTGGTGTGTGGTAGGTCTCTTGTACAAAATTAAGAGGTATGGGTATTTAATTCAACTCTCTGGTTTGTGGTTTGTTGTTTTTGTGGGGGGGCTTTTGGTGTTCTTTTAACTAACCTCACCTCCGTGCTCCCAGAATGAAGTATATCCTGCACTGCCTGTTATTGCCCAGTGTATGTGCCAAAGAATAAGGACCTTGCACAAGGAGTTTCTTTAACAATATTTTATTGCCAGAGGCATTATTTGTTTAGACCCTTGGGGACCTTGAATAAACAATAATGTTTCACTGTAAGGGTGCTAGACAGATGATCTATTTGCATTTTCTTTTATGTCCTTGCAAATGTCTGTAAAACTGTCAGTTTGAAGGAGCCAGTTTATCAGTGAAAGGATAAGGAAGAGATAAGTCAGTTTAGTTCCACATGTTTGAAGTAGCTACTGCACTTACCCACATGTGTGTTGTGGGTGAAAATATGCTACTGAAGTATTTTCTTTTTTCTTTTTAGTTTTTTTTTCACTAATGGCAGAACAAAAAAAAAGCAGAATAAAAAGCCACTTCTGAGTTGAAGTCAGAAAAAGTACTTGCACAAAACATTTGAATGCAAAAGTCACTGTGCCTAATCCTCTCTAAAATAGCCCTGAAATTCTCAGCTGTGTTAAATCTGAGATTCACTCCTCTTAGTGAAATATCTCTGAGGTTGGAATGTGGATTTAGATGATGATAAGCTTGAATAAATTCAGGCCATAAATACCCTTACATAATCTTCAAAAGAGTATCAGTTTATATAGGTGCCTGCCTTATGCTGTTGTCAAACTCCAAGTACCAGTGTTTTCCCATTATGTCTCTATTTAAAAAGTTGATATTAAGTTAAAACTTTGGAGTTTCACATTTATACCTAATCTGTTATGCACAATTTATTTTGATTTCTAGAAGAAGAAGAATCATGGCCTGTCTTGTCAAGGATTTCCCTTACCTCCCATGCAAACCATTTTTGCCAGTGCCATTGTGTGTCTAAACAGAAAACCAAACAAAAAAAACAGCTCCACCCCAAAAATAAACATGAAACCCCTCAAGTACCACATGTTGAGTGTGTGTTTCTATTAGCCTGGTGATGGCTATTGTGCCTTTTCACTTCACCCCATGGTTTAGTGGCATGGTGGTGGTTCCTCTTTCTAACCTCAGGGATTCTCTTCTAGGAATCATTGACCTTGCAGATTTTTCCCTTGTTTTTTTTTTCCCTTCAGTTATTTTTCTTGTGGCCTAATGATGTTCATCTCATTTAACTGTAAAGCTGATGCTGCTTTGCTGCACTGCTAAAGTCTTGGTTTTTGCTGGTAAAGGGATCCTTGATGCTGCTCTGTCTTTAATATGGTGAGGTTTTAGTAGTGTACACTTCTGACTTTCTAACATATTCAGTAATCAGTAGATTACTGATCACAGACTTCAAATGTAGTAAAAAGCATGCAAGCATTTCCATAACAAGACATTCTGCATATGCAGTCTGTGTCTTGAGAGGACTTTCTTATTTGGAAGGCTTTGGATGCCATTCCAGTTTTGTATTGTGTTGAACTACCTAGACCAGAGCTGATTTCCCCTTCTGGATGGTGTATGGGCTGAAGGCCACTGCTGGCCATGGGGGCTTGGGATAGTTTCATCTTGGAGGGACTTGTGTAATGAAAATATGGATGTTGGGCTTAGGGAGACAGCTGGAAATTCTAGTGAAATGATTTAAGTATAATCATGACAATAAAATAATTGGCAGCATATTGTATGGATGTGTGTGTGTATGAATGCCTGGAGCTGCTCAAGTGTCCCACAGACAACTGGAGGCTTTGGAACTGCTGAATCCTGTGGTGTGTTGCCTTTCATGGGCTTTGTTTTTGTTTGTCTGTCCAGGAGCCTCTGATCTGATTTTCAGCATATCATTTGGCTGCTTTTCTCTTGGGAACACCCAAAATACTTTTTTGGTGGTTTGACTATGTAAAACTAGATCTTAAAGCAGTGGAATTCTATCCATGAAAATATTGGGAATACTTAGGGAATCTGGCTGTCACCATTGAGATTTGCAGAATTATGTATCCTTGATTTGCCTTTATTAGAGAAGTTATTTTGGAACCAGTGCCCAGAAGGTTCAGATTCCACCTTGCTTCCAGCTCAGGATTCGTTCCCCACTTTCTTGTCCTTCATTTTGGATTTGTATGGCCCACTCAAAATTCCTTCCTGACCACATCATCCCATAGAAAAGCCAGGATTAGTGCTTCATGTTGAATGTATGAAAAGCAGATCAGGTTCACAAGGAACCTATGAAGAAAGAAACAGAAATGAGCCAAACTTTTCACCATTTTGATGCATTAGTTCAATTTATTAGTTACTGTATTGCCTTTGAAGCAAGATTAGGGGAAAACATCATCCCCACAAACCCTCCAACAACATCTCTATGGGGAAGCTCTGCCAGTGTTTTGGAGCAGAAGCTTGAAATGTGACAGGAGAAATAAACTTAGTGTCTGAGGGATCTGCCTTTGCCATCTTTTTACAAATCCATTCCACTTGGAAAAGTTGTTGACACATTTGGTGAACTCTTTCAAGATCTTAGCAGCTTGTTTCCTGCCAGGTTGCAGTTAAATGAGGTTACTCCAGCCCAGGTGGGACAATCTGGAATTTTTCTGTGGCTTTATCCCTGAGAAGGGCCATGTCTTTGCTAAGGTAGATGTGAGAACTGAAATGATCAACTCTTCCTTGCATGCTTTTTTTTTCTCATGTGTTTTTTGTTTTGTTTTTCTTCTTCCCTTTCCAGCAAAACGAGAATCTGAAACTGGTGAGGTGAGAGGAAAGAGAATAGGACAGGGTCTGAGGTTGGAAAGAGACAGGGTTGCAGATGGACTAGGAGCAGTTACACTCCTGGGAAATGCACAGGAATCTGTCTGCTAAGATTCATTCCTCTCTCTAGTTTGGAATGCAGTGCAAGATTTGTGAGTCACCATTCCTATCCTGGCAGCAAATATCTGTGAAATCTCTGCCTGTCTTGCTTACCCCCTCTTCATCATTGCTAATACCAATCCATACTGCACTATGGAAGTTGTATTTCTCTCTCTATACTTGAGCAGCAGAATTTAGTATTTACAGGGCTGTCCTCTGCTGATGGGAGCCATGGAGCAGCAATGTGACATAACACAATTGCTTTTTCTTTTTTTTTCTAAGCATAGGATACATAAATGTCCCAGTCTTCCCTATCAACTTTTGAATAATTGATGTGGCAAAGTTAATAACTCCTAAATGAGGTTATACCACTGCCATCATGCTAATGATGCTGGCAGTGCAATGGAGAATTTTATCATAGCTGTCTTTGTCAGAGTCCTAGTGTTGCAAAAGATTGAAGCCAGACTGTTGAAATGACCCACTCATTGGATTGTGCTTCATTGTGACACAAATAGGATTTATTTGAGACAAAAAAAAAAGTAGGGATTCTCTATGCAAGTTACTTGAAAAACACTTGCAGTAACCAAGAGTTGCTTTAAAGTGTTACCATTTGGCTTTGTATTAGTATATATTAATACACTACAGGAGTATTGAGGTTGTAAGACATTCATTGTGTTATATATATATATCTATATAGATATATATATCTATATATATATCTATATATTTTCACTGCTTAAGGTTGTAAGTGTTCTTAAACTTGCTCAGAGAATGGTGGTTTACAAGGCCAGAAGGGATCACTGCTGTCTAGTCTTGAATTCCTTCACAAAACAAGCTACAAGGCTTCCTCAATTTACTTTCTCTGTGCCAGAGAAACATTTCAAGAGCTTGCTGTGGTTTATCTGCTAAATAAGAATGGAAGCATATAGGAGCCTTAGAGCAATAAAAAGGTCTGAGGTGCAAAGAGGTGAAAGGGTTTTACCTGGTCCTCACACACCCTTCAAACCCATGGTTTCTAGGAGGCTCAGCTTGAGGCTTTAGTTTCTGGTCCAGCTGCCTAACCTCTGGCATGTTTTCTTAGACAATTCCTTTATTTATTACTTTTTCTTGTAGGAAAGGGATCATCAAACTCCAAACTGCCATCTGTCCCCACAGTCTCTTCAGTGCCTGAGGATTCTGCTTCCAAGATGAGGTAACTTCTTCAGCTGAACATCTGAACAGCTATGCTGTGGCTCACAGTTGGTAACACTCTGCACCTCACTTCAGAATGCTGTTTTGCTGATGTTCAATACCTACTGATGGCTTTGGAAAAGATGAGTGTCAGATTAATTCCCTTCTTATGCATGTCTATCACTTAAACATTGCCAAAAACTCTGCTCCTTCCTTCAGAATTTCAGAGAAAGATGTCACTTTGTTTGTTGATCACCTGTTAACCACCTGTATCTCTCTACTAGTATTACAGACAGACTAGAACATGCTTTGGAAAAAGCTGCCCCCCTTCTGAGAGAGATTTTTGTGGATTTTGCTCCCTTTCTTTCTCGGACTCTTTTGGGCAGCCATGGGCAGGAGTTGCTGATAGAAGGTACAAGTAAGTTTCCATTTTAAAAAAGGGGGTTTTGTTTTAAATGTGTGCTTTGTTTTACCCTGGAGACTCAAAACTTCTGTATTTCCTTATGCTGGCTTTGCCTTAGAAGCTTCTTTCCTGCCTTCCCATTGGATTTCATGGCCTCCTGTTCCTTCTGTCTTGACTCTACTGCAGTCGTTGTCATTGTCTCCTCGTCTTTGCCATCTCTGCTCCCTCTGTCTTATCTCATAGTTTCCTGTATCTCATCACATGGGACTGACTGCTGTTGTCTCTTCCTTAGTTTCCCAACTCTTCCAGGGACTTGTCCCACAGAAGCTGGTGTACAAATTGTGTTTTGTGAGCCCTAGAAAGAAAAGTTGGTGTCAGAGTCAACACTTTATATCCAAGTGCGGTGTAGAGCATAGAAAGTGAAGTACAAACATCCCTGGCAGTGTTCAAGGCCAGGTTGGATGTGGCCCTGTGCAACCTAGTCTGTGGGTGGCATCCCTCCCTGTGGCAGGTGAGGTGGAACTAAGATGATCTTTAAGGTCCTTTCCAACCCAAACCATTATATGATCTTACATTTTTACTGTGGTCTGGTAGCAGAAGGCTCCTCAGGAACTATGTCAGCAGAGCATGTTTTGGTGTATTTCTTGCTTGTGAATTTGCTTCTGTCTTTTGGTTTCTAACTGGAGGGTGTCATGGGTCAGAGGATTGTTCTCACTGTTGAGAAGAATTGTCTGGTGCTCCTGAGAAGACAAAGATTTGGCTGCACAATGACCATAGCTCTTCCCAGTGTTGGCTTAAAATGACTGAGCTGGAGATGGTTGGGTTTTCTTCCTGTTGATGGCTTTCTGTTTAAAGATGAGACTCAGTTCTGCAGTGCAGACTTGAATGTCCTCAATTGAAAATAATCATGTGTATTGGAACACTGTCAATTTAGTAGTAAACATCAGTTCTTATAGCTTTTTACATCAGAAGTTGTTTTGTTCCCTGATTTTCAGAGTGAAAACTGCAGGGTTTATGCACTTACAGCAGTGAACTGAATTAGAGTTGAGCTTGTTGCAGCTTCCAGTAAGGAAGCACTCCAATGCTAGAAGCTCATGATTGCTTAACTTGAGCTGATTGCTTGCATGGGAGCTATATTTGCACTAACAGATTTATTTGCTTCCTGAGGAGTTAAATTTGTTTTTTCCCCAAGATTTTGGCAAGTCCTTGTTTGGTGCATTAAGAGAAACATCCTGCATGCAGTACTGTCAGAAACACAATTAAGATATCAGACCCTCAGAAGTGTTTTGCTGAAGACTAATGATATCAGAATTGAGACTTCAGTAAACTTCACTGAAGTGAAAGTTAGGAAGTTTAGAAGTTTATCTTGCCTGCCTTTTGTGGGAAGAAGTGGTGTAGGAATTTTCTCCTGTAAGACTGGAAATGATGAGATTCTACTTTTGATTATAAATGTGGTCATTGCTTTAGCTGATCAAAGAACTTAATGGAAGCTGCCTCATGAACAAATGTGCCTCATTCACTTAATAACAACAAGGGGAAAGATTTTTCTCAAAGATTGGTTTGCCAGGGAAGTAAATATACTATTTAGTAATATTTTTTTGTCTTGCCCAAAGCTAGAGAGTTTTGTTTTGAAGCATTTTGACTATAATATAAATTATATACAGGGAGAGAGGAGCATTTCATAGATTGGATGCCCAAAAAAAGGCAGGAAAATGAGTGGGAGTGTATGAATTGTCTAGAAAAAAAGACACAAACCCACTTTTAGGGCCTAAATACCAGTTCTAGCCAAACTTAAACCAAAATGGCAATACAAATAACAGTAATAGTCAAATTAGTTTATAAACAATTAAAATATATAATAGTTTACTGCTTGCACTTCTGCTAAGGTTTAGTGTGGGGTTAAGGGTCAAAGTACTAATAAGAGTGTTTGGGATGTCTGCTGCCATGAAACAAAATGGAAACTTGATTGATAGCTGGAGGCTGAAAGGAGAAGGCGCAATGGAGAAAGGAAAGGTCATAAAGCCACTTCCCTTCTCTGCATATATAATGACCCAGTCCTTCAAGAAATAGCAAAATGTAGATACAGTGGATAAATACAGCACCTTAGCCACACTTCTGATCATTTTGACATGCAAACATTTTGGAACCTGAGTAAAGGAGGTTGTGTGTTGCTGCTAGCTGCATCTTTCCGTGCGAGACGCGGCTTTCCTGATCTCCCTCTCACACACTTTTGTTTTGTGCTGATAAAGTACAAAATGGAACTGGAGAATTTCAGCTTGCTTCTGATTGTCAGAAGGCTTCTCATCTATTGCACTTCAAACCAGTTTGTGTAAACAGCTGGTGCCATAGAAGCATGTATTTATCTTATGCCATGTTTTCCTTTTGTAGGTCTTGTGTGCATGAAATCTAGCAGTTCTGTTGTGGAGCTGGTGATGCTGCTTTGCTCTCAGGTGAGGTTTAAGTCACAGTGGTCTCTGAAACTGCTGTCTTGGAGCACAATGGAAACTACAGTTCAAGTTTTGCTGTAAATTTGACTCAAAGGTTGTGTGTGATAGGTTCAAAGATTACATGCAAGGCCTTGTGATTAAAAAAATCCTACTAATTGTGTCTGTTGGGTTGGATACAGAAGATGCTAAGGGTTTTATGTTACCTTACTGTGGAGCATTTGCAGAACCTTGGTGGAGGTGTGCCTAAGTAATTCTGTGCTGTCCTCTTTGTAAGATAAAATGGGATCAATAAAGTATGAAGGTCATGGAAACTGATTTCTGCATCTTGGCATGCTGAATCCTCTGGATTGAACAGAACTTTTCCTTTTGTGCAGAGGTTATGAAATGAGTGATAAATACTTCTGAAACCCTGTCATTCTTAATTGGTCTGATGAATCCTAAGAATGGGACTCAAAGTTAAGAAAGCAGCCGTGGTTGTCAGCAGTTTGGAGCCTTGTGAGTGCAAAGTGATTTTAGATGTTTAAGAATTGCCTGTTCCTGTGGTTAGAAAAGAGCCAGAGCCTAAGGAACTTTCTTACAATTGTATATGCTATATTAATTGGATTTTCTTTTGGGGTTTCCTGCTTGCTTTTTTTTTTTTTTGTAATTAAATGGAAGACTGTTTTTATTGAGCCTTTCTTGTGCTGCCTTAAAAATGATACCTTTCTGGTAGTAAATTCCCCTACTTACAACTTTAAAATAGCCTTTTTTAATGGGAATGGTATTGGTCTAGAGGTCAAGGGTTCTGACCCGTTTCAAAACCTTTGACCTTCATTTACAACCCTTATGGTTTGCTTGCCTGACGAATAAGGATAATGCAAAATTAATGTTTCTGCCCATCGATTCATTCATTTTAGTGCCCATATTGCCAAATTTATTTAGAGTGTGCTGATAGACATTTCATGAATACAAATGAAAGAATCATAGGAGGTGTGAAAAATCGATGGGCTGCGTTGTCAATAAGGTGCAATAAGAACAATTACTTCTGGAGATTACACCTAATAGATTTTACAATGAACTAGTGAAGAGTAGTTATGTTTTCTAGTCAGCTTATTATGAATGAATGGAACTAGAACTTTTTACTCAACTAGTTTTCCATCTCGATAAATATGTTTTGGTTTGAGGTTTGTGGGTGGTTGTGTTGTTTTGTTTTGTTTTTCATGAAAGGAATTTAATATTCCTTTGGGACCTTTTGGAACTGGGAGGTGGTTCTTTTCCATATAGCAATACTGGAAGTGGACCTTGTTCATGACTTCTAGAATATGAATTTGCTGCTGATTTAAACTGGAAAAGAATCCTTGCTATACCAAGAAATCCCTCTGCAGATTTTACTGTTCATTTGTTAATGTGTTAGAATGAAACTGTTACCTTTGTGCCTGATAGCTTGGTGTTGCCGTTTTAAGAACT
Organism: Galbula dea; assembly: GCA_013399015.1. Lineage (NCBI taxonomy): Eukaryota > Metazoa > Chordata > Aves > Piciformes > Galbulidae > Galbula > Galbula dea. The sequence goes on along the minus strand of VWZX01000315.1, from coordinate 501,690 downwards.
AGGTTTTGGCATCCATGCTGCACGTATCAATAATGAGCAGCTGACCTTTCCATCTCTTTTGGTAGGGTAATCTAATCTGTTTTAAGATCATGTTGTGCTCTGTACTGTACGTCACTTGTTTGGGGAAGTGGAAAGGCTAAGGAATAAATGACGTGCTCTAATGCATCTATTTGTCATATGTGTCACAATGCCACTTAATGCTAATCTAATCAAATTGAGGATATCGTGATTGCTTAGCAGTGCTAGTTGCAGACTTGGGGTTGTTCTTTGTGAAAGAGCAGAAATAAACCCTTAAAGTCACAGAGAGCTCAAAGTCTTTTTAAAGTTCGGCAGCGGCTGTAATTTTTGGCAGGATATGAAAAATGATGTGAGAAATGAATCTAAAATTAGCTCCAGATGTATACAGATTGTTCTGGGGTGATAATTACATTTTTCACTTTGAATTTTCCTAATTCAAAGAGGTCAGCATGGCAATCACAGAAGTCATTTATTTTGTTAAGAAGTGAACTGTCTTTTGCTACATGAAAGCTTGAGAGATATGAAATTGAATTTCAGGCCGACATTTTACAGATACTGGGAGGAGATGGGGTTGAGCTTGATTGATTTTTTTTTTTCTCCTTTTTTTTTTTTTCCCCTCCTTTCTTGTCTCTTTTTTTTTTCCTGTGGCCCAAGATAGGGTGGGAAGTGAAGTGATATCCTTTTGCTAAAATTTTAATTAATTTTTAAGAGGAGATGGAGAGGATGAAGTGCCAAAGATCAAAAGATCAGGTCAAAAACTAGTTTTTAATCACATAAATAATGTGGCATGGTTACAAAGTAAGTATCTGCAAATTTGATTTAAAACTTCACAAATTTGTCAGCCATCATTTTATGAAATTGAAAGATTGCTCTGATTAATATCTGTGGTGGCTTTTATGCTAATCTCTTTCGGAAAATGCCTTTTAAACCTTGGATGTGTGATTGTTTTCCTGACGTGGCTGGAGGCTTTCTGATGTTTATTTAGGTTTCTGGCTGGAATATGCTTTCCCTTTCTCAGAAGTGCAAAATCACAACCCCTCACAAGTAATTTTTTTTAATAGAAAATTGTGAAATCTCTTTGCCAGGTGAAGTGATTTAAAAAAAAAAAAATCAATTTATGAAACTATTTGTGGTGCCAGCTGGTTAATTTCTTCTCTTGTTTACAGTTCATGGATGGAAGCCTATGGAAAAAGACCACTGCTTCTTAGGTTGAGTTTTGTTGTTTCTGTGTTGCCACGTTGTTTACCCAAGGTCAAGAGAGAAACAGGTGGTTTGGGAGGGAGACAAAAGGGGTTTTGTACGACAAACCCAGTTGTGTTTGCTGATAGACACACTGCCTTTTGAGACGTGTCGCTCCTGGGTATGCTCCCATTTATATAAATCTATCACAAGATGAAGAAATCCTTCATTTAATATTACTGCAAAGTGTTCCTACTTATTTGACATTAATATCATTTTTGAAGGGCTCGACGTTGCCTTCAAGGCCACTTTATAAAAGCCTTGTGTTGTTCATCCTAATTCAGCCTGACACACATTCCAATAACACTACCTCCCTTCTAGGGTTGAAAACTAAATTTATGGCTGAGCATTGTGAAGTGCATCATTTAAAAATGGTTTCAACCCAAAACATCTAATAAATAAATAATGTGTATGGCTACTCAGTAGCAGACTTTCCAGACTAGAAATCATTCCATCGGATACTCAACAGTCCACTATCGGAGAGGGCTGTCAGATAAATCTTAGAGTAGCTGCATTCATGTCCTGTAAATCACATGTTATTGTCTGAGCCTTCTGCCAGGTCATCTATTCTTTTCCCATTTATCAGAAGTGCATACAGTACAGTGAACCAAGAAGCACCATGTAGTCTGGCTGGGCATCCTGTTGGGGGTAATTAAAGCAGCTAAAAGAGACGAGGCCTGTATCTATTATCCCTTTTAAACGAGCCACGTCAGGATGCTGGAGGTACTCCTAGGCTATGGTGAGAGGAGGCTTCTGCATGGGGAAACTGATGTCACCCCTCAAGAAAGCATTTTCATCTGAAAGGACTCTCACTCTGTGCCTAATAGACAAAGGGGCACGTGTGACTTGAGTGCATGTTTATCAGCAGAGCCAATATGCTGCTCTGCTCCCTTTCATTTGTCAGATGCTTTCTTATGGTGGGTGACTAAGGAGGAAAAACTGTGATCTTCCCAACTCTGTCATCAAGGTGTTTGAAACGTTTATCCCTTGCTCACATACATGAAGCATTTGTCCTATTGTGGCTCCAAGGTGAAAAGGTACCAAATAGATTCCATCATTTCCCTTGATGCCTTTGAATTTACACAGTTTGCAGCACTTGAAAAATACTTCTTTCTGTAGTAAATCAACTGAATATCAGCAGAACATATGTAAGAGAGCTAATTAGGTAGCTCTTGTCAGATCCATCTTTGACTTAAGAGCTCTTTTTCTACTCAAGATAGATTTTTCTGGACCACAAAATAAACTTGCATTACTCAAATACTGTTCAGCTCTTGTGTAGCTTTCTAAAGTGGCTGGCATGCCACCCAACCTTTGGGGAATTTGCAGTTAAAAATCAGCAAATACTGCAGCAACTTTTCTGACCCCTCCACCACCACTGCCCACTCACACCCTGCTGCTGGTCCAAGATACATAGAGGCTTCTTGCTTCCACCTTCCTCTGCCCCCTGTTGGGATTAAGGGCACATTCTTGATAGCTGGTGGCATACATAAACCCAAGACCAACGTTTTCATGTGTTTAGTCTTCAGGTATTTTATCTCCTAGAAATATTATTTTGATATATTGTGATACATTGTGCTATAACTACATAGCTGTAGCTCTTAGATTTATTCTGGCTCTTGATAAAGTATCTGTCTCATGGGCAGATGGAAGAGGGAAGCATAAGCTCTGATACTCCAGGTTTTCTTGGTGTGCAGTGATTAGCATCTGCTCACGTGGCCAAGTGAAATATGGTTATGGTTAAATATGTTGTGCACTGTGCTAATAGGTTTTGGAGTTCTTACTTGGTGAGAAAAGCATGATCCAAGGCAGAACAAGTGCATCTTAAAATGCAACAGAGGGTGATTCATAGTATTAAAGAAGAAGAACTGACACTGTGAAAGTTGGTCTTACTGCCTGTGGAGGCAAACTTCCAGGTCTTCAGCTCTCTTTGTACTGTTGTCTACCTCAACTCACCAAGCCAATTATCAGTAGTTAAATGGTGAAATGTTTGCAGAAGGTTGTTTCTGCAGCATGATCTCTCTTTCATCTGCTACTAAATCCCTTTGCTAACAGATTCTGTTGCTCATAAAGAAGTCAGTATTCATCTTCTGCATGGACAGTCTTAGATGCATCATATCTCTTACCCTGATAAGGAATCTTAATTGTTTAAGCAGTATCAGCATCACTCATGAACCCATACAGACAATGTTTCCCCTAAGGAAGAGCAGTAGGATGGTAGTTAGGACTTTTATTTTTCAGCTGATTTTTTTGCCTCCTCCACCCCAGCACAGTGTTTGGAAAATACAATAGGATCTTCAGGCTTTGCTGGGTATCCTGTGCTCAGAAAAAGGCTTTGTGTCAACAATCCCAGTTCATTAGCTCAGGAATGGTTTTCTGCAGCATATTCTAAAACGTGGCAAGCCTTTGAATTGCTTGGAGATTTGAGTTGATGGCTGGCTGTCAGTGCCCCTTACTTGCAGAGAGAGCATATTACACTGATGCAGCTGTGTGCCCAGGTGCCCAAGGCCAGCAGCATCCTGGCTTGGATCAGGACTAGGGTTAGGGATTGTTCTCCTGGGCTGGCTGGGTGCTGGGGAGGCCACAGCTCCAATGCTGGCTTCAGTTTCGGGCTCCTTGCTCCAAGAAAGACATTGAGGTGTGTGTCCAAAGAAGGAAGTAAATATAGTCCTGTGGTGCTTGAATTTTAGTTACTGTCTTGTCAGTAAGTTTCCTTCTAACAGAACAGAAGATAAAATGACCAAATCTGTTCTCTAGATCACTTGGATTCTCCACTGAAGTATCTGGTGGGGGTTATGCACAGTGTAGCTTCTTTCCTTCCAGAGTTTTTCCTCCATCTCTGAGGATCATGCTTTGGGTGATGAAAACACATATTGACAACTTTTGTGCTTGGTATATGTTACTGAGCAGAGTAGTTGGAATAATGACAAATGAATGACTTGTGCCATGGATATTTTGCTGCTTGCTGCATTGAACTATGTTATCCATTCTAAGTGTTTGAAGCTGGAGCTCAGTTTGGTAGATAAGTGTCTAAGTGCAATTCTGATGAGGTTGAAATAAATGGAAACAGCTGGGAAAACCTTTCCTTTGAACCTGAGTAGGTTGAAATTACATTTGAAATTAGCTGCATATATAGTTTCCCTTGACTTTAAGCAGTATGTAGATTTTTGTCTCCCCAGAACTGGATTATTATAGATTTGTAATATATTCTGTGTGAAACTCCAGGGTAAGGAAAAACTTCTCTGTTAGAACTTGGATTTCCTGTTGCTTTCTGAATTGTTTGAAAGTTTATTTGTCTGTAATTACCTGCAATATCTCAGTCCCTGGAATTGACTGGAGAGCACTCTCACATCTTTTAAGTAGGAGTTTCTTTCAAACTCCTATTATTGCTCACTAAGGTTCACACTTTTCAGGTCCCGCTTTAGTTTGCTACACTTAAGATATGCTTGAACTCTTTTCTCTTAGGTGCAGCTGTTGCCTTCAGGAATAATGTGCTCTCTTTACTGCTAGCATGGCTTATACAAAGGGGGAGTTTGAAATATGTGTCCCTCAGTGGCTAAACTGTAAAGAAACTCCAGTTCTTAGAGAATATTGCTTGTGTGTGAGTCTATGAACTGGCATATTGGCAGCTTGCTTAGGAGCAGAAATCAGTGTGCTTTGGTATTTCAACTTTGCTTTTGCCTCAAGTGTGGGAATAGGTTGGGATGTATTGGGTGTGATTTGCCAACACTGCATGAATAACAAGTGGCCTTTTCTTGCCTTAATGATGCAATAAGCACTTTATAGCTATATCCTGACAGGTAGTGATCACAGCAGTTAAAAAGTGTGAGCTAGTACTTTGGCTTTATCTCCTTATATCTTTCCACGATTCTTAGTCTATAAAGATGTTTTAAAGGTTTGCTCACTCCCCAGTTTGGAGATGAAATGATGATTTTAAGAGCAAAAAAACTACGTTCTATTTAGTAGGAGAACACCAGAAGAGTATCTGATCTGTTACACTTGTATTAAATGAGGCTGATGGTTCTGTATATTAGATAGAATGATAGAAATGACTTCTTAACTAAATCTTGTTTTATCTAGGCCCGCTTTTCACCCACTGGAAAATGACCTCTGCAGTTAGCAGCTCCACTCTATTTGGATTTGTTCAGCAAAAGCAGGCCAGAGCAGCTGGAAACAGGGAAAAGTGGTGTGGAGGATCCAGTGGGCTTGGTCTCTGTTACACAGCTGTTTTCTGGGAAGTAGCTGTGAGCTTTGTAAAGAAATTGGGATGGGTGCTGTGTACATGAGGCTTCAGAAGGTGTGGAGAGAGGAACAAGTGCATAGGTGTAGAAAAGCCATGATATTGTGGTGTGGACTGGTGTGAAGCATTGATTTTTGGGACAATACACTTGGAGAAGTCAGCATGGCTTGCAGACCTTGAGGAGAGGATTAGATGAAAGATAAATCCCACAAGAGTGTTCTTAGAAATAGTGGGCTGCATTTGAGTGGAGAGAGATGAACTTTCCTAAGGTCATCTTGCTAAAATGTGATTGCTGCCTACAGTAAAGCTGGGAGGGGATTTTCCCCTCAGTGTATTTTAAAGTGCTCTCTTTAGTAGCTTTTCTATAGGCTTTTCAGTTTTTAAAGGCTCTTCCTAAGAAACATTCTCTAATGGCATGAAAATGACTTGAATTTGGTTAGGAATGGCGTTGGTGTGAGCTTAATGGGAAACACGCCTGCTCCAGCACAAAGTGTTAGCCTTTGAAACTGCTGCTGAGGGTTGGGCTGATTAATGGCTGCAGTTTTATGTTGAGGGAGGACAGTGAATTGCCTAAGGTGAATGTGAATCTCAGGGGTGTGCTGGGGAAGTGGGACAGCTTCGTTGCCATGAATGTGCACTGCTGCAGATGTTCAAAACCGAGGGAACATAATTTAGCTGCAGAAGCCAGACTTTTCTGAAGAAAAAAGGCATCCTGTTGCTTCACCAGCACACTAGGACTTAAAAAAACACCACCATTTAAGGTGAGTTCTGTGCAGTGAGAGCACACCCTGTGGCTTGGCAGTCTAGTCAGAAGGATGAGACCATGCTGACTTTATAACTAGATCTTTGAACAATATTCTCCTGGGTGGTAAATGCAAAACAAAGTAATATCAACTGGCACTTAATTCTGTGAGCTCCCTGCTGATGGGGCTCTGCACTGAAATGGAACTCTTCCTGACAGGAAGTCAGCCACGAAGTGTGGAGACCTCTGAAAATAAAGTGTGCTTTAATTTGACACCCTGCTGTTTTACAGCTAGTCTGTTTAATTTGAGAGAATGGAAAGAGCTTTCCTGGAGGTGAGGGCTAGGAGATGATGGCAAGTTCAGCGAGCTTTGTGCTCATCCCAAACGTGTGAATGGTTCTGCTCCTGTTAATAAACCACGTAATGTGTCTCTGCTTCCAAGCAAGAAGGAACTCGTGGCTTGGGGAGCAGTTCTGTGTCCTCAGAATTCTGGCAGGGGAAGCATTGCATTGTGATGCTGTTCATCTTATTGTTTCACCTTTAGTCTGAGGAGTCTTACCTCATCTGTGCCTTTCTGTGTCTCTGCAACTGGGAAGAAGTCTCTCTTGTCAAAGATGTTGATGATCTAATCTTTCCATAAATATTTTAAGATAACTTAAGTGAAAGACCTCAAAATTCAGATTGTGCAGCAGTTAAAATGATATTGAGGTGCAGATGTGATCCTATTTCTGAGTCAGATTAGGATTTTCCAGTATCCTAACATATGTTAGAATACATTTGTTTCTTTTTCTGCTTAAAGCAGAAATGGTTCTGTTTTTCCTCTTGGAAAATTTGGTTGGTGAGTGCAGGGGAAGATTTGCAATGAAAGGAGCAGAAAATTTAATATTCATCATGTCTGTTGTAGCAACATATGGGGACAGATGAGAAGAGAACCTTGTCTTTGCTGGGTGTGATGGAGCAGTGGATACCCAGAATATTTTAGTCTAAATGAAGACAACAGATGCAGGATGGGGAAGGGAATGCAAGTGGAGTGTAGTGGAAGAGACACTTACTAGTTTTTCTGCCTTTAAAAAAAAAGAATTATTTAGCTTCCTTTATTTTCCTAAATCTTAAAAGACTTGCATTAGGATAAGATTACCCAAGGGGATGGTAAGGGACAGGCCTGGACATCCTGTCTTTGGAGTGAAGAGGTGGGATTGGTTTGCATACTTGAGTTTCATTCCTTCAGAGGTACAACAGTAGGAGGAATCTTGCTCATTGTTTGCTTGCATTTGTTGTGAGAGTTTACAGTGAGCCTAAGCTATATTTGGGGGAAAGGGTAGTAAAAGGAGCTTTTAGTTCCAAAATAGTATTGATTGTGTATCTTGTTAAGGTTTTTATTAGTTAAATTTCTTTAGCTAAAGCTTGTCAGACACTGAGCAGGAAAGTTGCTGCTGTTCGGTGGTGGTGATGAATGTTTCTGGTGTTGGCATCAGTCCCTCACTACTACTGCAACTGTGCAGCAGTGAGTATGCAGGGATGTTTCCTGACCTTAGAATTAGCAGTCTACCTTGGAAAACTTCTTCTTCCATGCAGTGGTGTTTTGCAAAAACTCAAAATCACACTTAAAGCAGCCCTGAAATCAAGAGGCAGTTGCCCTGGACTGCTGCTCTTTCTCAGTTTGTTTTCTTTCTCCATGAAAACAATGGAGACTGGCACTTGCAGCTTGATTATGTGGCATTTTTTCTTTCATCTCATTTTCCTCACCTCTGTTTTTCTGACTCATAGTGTCTTGCTTCCCATTGCTGCATATTTACAGAACTACTTGCTACTTTGGATTTCTCAGTTCATGTTGAAGCTTTCTGTTCCTGTTCTCCCTGAAGCTCCACCTTTCATCTTGGCACTGGAAATAGCCAATAGTTAAAGAACCTGGGGAGGAAACAGCCATGGAAAAGGTTTGCTGCTGGATGAACTCAAACCTGACCCCTAATTTCGTTTCATGAGGAGTCATGGCAACAGCTCAGTAGTGGGAGAGAGAAAGGGAGAGGCTGCCCAGGCAGATTGCTTCCTCTCCAGAAACTGTGGCCCTGAAATCAGTTAACCACTCAGGCAGTTTTTCCCCATTCTACAGTTTGTTGCTGTGCTGGAACCATAGAGGAACTGGAGTTTAACATAGACTTATCTGTTTCATCTTCATGTGACATTAGTTCTAGAGGCCAAATTTTACTCACTGGAGGCATGAGTTAGGTCACTATGAAATGCATGTAATGTTTTTCATATACAAGTTCCTACTTTTTTGAAACTAGATACAAACCCTGAAGTTGTGATGATCTGCAGCTTTTTGTGCTCTGGTATTACTGCTAGCATTTTATTTATGCAGACAGAGCTATTATGATACATTTATACAAAGCTTCCTGATGGCAGACAGTGACACTTCAATCATTTTGGATGAACTCTCAGATTAAGCCATTTAAGTGGGGTTTTTTTACTACTAAAATCCTGATTTGAAGGCTGATATCACCATAAATTATGACAACTGCAGCCTGTGTTGAGATTTTTCTGCCTGTATCCAATTCTACAACTCCTGTATGTGCTGTGCCATGTTTCCATAGTGTATCTTTCATAATAGTCTGTCTTTGAGGATAGATTTTTTTTGTCATCTGTAGAGAAGACAACTGTTGTCACTTTGAGAGTAATCTCATGGTATAAAAGACATTGACAAGCTGTCAGGTTTTCCTTGTAGCATTTTACTGAACAGCATAGTATTTCAGTATGCCAACTGCTCCAGCCCTGCATGGGTATAATTTATTTTCAGAATCTATAAAAACTTACTGGGACTTGAACTCCCAACCTTTAAGTATTGAAATTAAACTGTCATTATAAGGTAGTTTCAGGCATTTAGCACTAGCAGCACAATACCAGTTTATAGGAAGCTGTGTTTGCATGGAATATCCCAAATGGTTAAACAGCAGGGGAGTCTTCTGCTTCTAGTTAAAAAACTGCTGTTTCTGTATGGCTTATTTACTACTTGTTTAATTCCTAACATAGTGTGCTGTGGAATTGAGCATGCAAAAGTCAGGCAAGAGTTCTGTTTTCTGTGTCTTGGGTTATTACTTGCTGTACAATAATAAAGGCACTATTTTATTGAGTTAGTTGTAATTAACTTCAGCACTAGGCATTGATATAAATCATTCCTAATCTGTTTTCTTTACATTTTCATTCCTTTTAAGCTGGTTTAACATAGCTTCTCTCTGTTGTCCTTTTACAGAAGGACTGGGCTTGGAATTGCTTTTCTGAATTAGGCTGTCGGAAGCTAATGTGCCTGTTGATCCAAGAATTGATTGGGGAACACTAATGAGTTTCATAGAGCACTTTGAAAAGATTTGTAATAAGTACTGTGTAATAAATACTCTCTAGCAGTGATCTGCTAGACCATTAGAATTGAGTATGGTCTTGTCTCCTGTGCAGCTGGAAGAATAGTTGGGTCTAAGAAACTTTGATTCCGTTTCATAGTTAAGGTAGTAAACAGTGTTGTGGTTATGAATAAAAAATAGCATTTATTCCCCAGAGGGCATTTGATGAAAGTAGCTATCATTATTGTAATCCTCCTTTCTGTGTCTTGTTGGAGGGAAAATACTGCAACACTTTTGGTTTGCATTTTCTCCTCTGCTCAGTTTGGTACTGACTGAGCCCTGGTGCCTTCCTGACTGAGGTACCAATGCTCTAGTGGACTTGCAGCATTGTCAGTTGTTCAGTAGCAGCCTAGGTTTGAAACAAGAGTGTTTTGGTGTTGCAAAACCCATTGAAAAGAGCACACCATGTGTTTTATTTCTTGAACTTCTCCTCTTTCAGGGGCAGGCAGTCACACACACAATCTCAGCCCACTCGTGTAGTTGATTCCTTAGTTTGATGTGAGCCTGTCTGGAGTGTTTTCCCACAACAGCATCCATGGTGTTGTACCTCCACTTGAGAAGCTCTCTCAGCTAGTTCACTTTTACACAACTTTCTCCTAGAAGACTCATTAAAATTTTTAGTGCAAAGACTTAAGTTGTGCACTGCCACTGGCTGAGTTTTTGACAAAAGGCAATGTCTTTTTATTGGAATGCCAGCAGTAAATACTTTTTATTATAACTGAGTGTGTTTGATAGCTTAAAAGTCTTATACAGAAGAGCTAATTATTTTTATAGTTCTAATGGCAGCCTTGCCAGTTTCCCCTGGAGCAGTCTCTAATGAACAGGCCTTGATTTTTCCAGTTGGGCTTTTAGATTCCCTGAGGACTTGACTTCAGACCTCAAAGGGCAGCAGCTGCCATTTGTCTTAAGCCTGGAGTTGCCAAACAGACAGACCATGTACTAATAGGACACATTTGTACAGCCTGAGTATGTGGAACCCTGATAGAGGCCTAATGATGATCATCTGTTGAGAGCTTGTAGCTGGCCAGGGTTAGAGTAACTTTTATCACCCTTATTGAAATCAAACCCTCCATATTGATTAGTGAGCTAGCCTGACTTGTTATGTACTTGCCATGGCAAAGCTGTCCCAAACAAGCCATTGTTTAGAGTGGAAACAGTGCCCATTGTTTAAATTTCCATAAAACCAGGCCTGTTTGGTAGATTTTCCCCCTTCTGAATTTTTAGGATAGAAGTAAATAGTTCTGCAAGCTCTTTTCTCTGTCTCAGGAGTCAGCAGCAGTGATGCTCTTCTGTAGAGAAAGGAGCATGAATGAAATTATTTTTTTCTCAGTTTCTGATAGTTTGCTTTTTAAAATTTGATTTTTAAATTAAATTTAGCTTGCAGATACATTACTTAATATGCAGCCTAAATTTGTGTTTTAATGATGGAGAACCCAGCTGAGATACAATCCACATTTCACTCTAGGTTCTTTATTGCTGAGTTCATTCAAGCTTGTAGTGGATGTGGTGCTGAGAGAGTGCTGACACCAAGTGCAAACGCTGCTGAAAAGTTCTTGATGGTTTACTTTAGGCACTTAAAGATTACTACATCTCTCTATGAACAGGTTTTTCATACAGATTTAACCTTTACTCTAGGATATAATATGTCTCTTACTCATATGTTAACACGTTTTCCCCACCCTGCCCCTTAGTGCTCTGTTCACAGTTGTCAGTGCCAAAGTCATCTCTCTCCTTTGTTTCACAATAAACATAAATTACTGAAAGTCCACCAGCTTTAGGGGAAGGACAGATTAGCAAAGAATTGGCTCGTTTTGACTTGCTTATGAACATATATTTCAACCATTAGATATAATTCTTAATTATGGACTATGTTAACCTTGCTAGAAGGATATTTTTTTAAGATCAGAGAAGAAATGAGTTAGTAAGGAGTGTGTGTGTGTAGGAATGAAAGCAGCAGTACAGTTGGCTGCAGTTAAAAACAGAGAAGTTTTCATCTACTGGAAATGCTTAAATATTCTGTTCAAGATCTATGCTTAATTGTTTAGCCATCAGAGCAATGGATGGGTTGGTCTTGCAAATGTTTTTCCATAGCTTGAAGAGTTAATGTTTTGGGTTAATTGTTTGAAAAATGATTACCTTAGGTAAGACTCCACCTTGCTTGTGTGTTGTATTCCAACTACAGACACAGATGTAAAATAGGACAAGAGTGTATGCTCCTCTTCCACTCTCCAGGGGCATTTTCTGAATGGGATGTAGTTTCTGTGTATTCTGTCACCACCAAGATATCTTCCTTCTGTGTACTTGAGGCTGGTTTTGATGCTGTTGACCCTTCGGGGGATAGATGCCACAGGTCTGTGATGCACTTGGAAAGAGCCACTTGCATGTCTTTTGTTTTGAAGCTGGCTCCTGCTACCTGCTGCTTGTAGAAAAGGCTTTGGGGCAGATCTGTTTGGGGAAATAAACTGCTGAGGTATTCAGTCTGAACCAAGGATATTCAGAACGAGTAGGGAGGTGACTGGTCAGTAGAGTTGAGACTGGAAAATTCAGGTTTGATGCAGAATTTGCAAAGAACTTCTCCACTTTTCTGCTGATACAGAGATATTTGGCTTTCTAAGAAAGGAAATAGGAATATCAAGTAGTACAAAAGACTTTTCAATGCATTTGAAGGCTGAGGTAACCACACTTGTGTAAGTAGCTGAAATGAAATCAAATGGGACATAGGATGAGTAAAGATTGTTTTGCTAGACTAATCTCATTAGTGGTTATGGTCTGATGCATGTTGTGATCTTTGGCCCAAATGTATTGCCTAGACAAAGGAAATGTAATTTATGTGAGTTTTATTAGAGCATTTGATACTGTCACATGATTGATCATTATTTAGAATTAATTAAAACCCACTGTAAAGCAGATTAAAGAAACCCCCTCCCCCCCCACCTGACTGAAATGGGACAACAGTAGATCATGATCTAAACCTTGAGGAAGATGATTAGTTTCTGAAAGAAGAGGTTTAAGAGCCAGTACTGTTTCATGTTTTCATTTAATGATCTTTGTATACTCAGGAAGAATGTGTTAATGAAACTTGTTGATAATAGAAAATTGTTGCTCTAGAGGACTGGGATTTAATTGTGTTTATGGTAGAGTTGTGCTGTAGCTACAGGAAATGTGTTATTCCATACAAAACTATAATTCAGATAAAGCTTGAAGCACTACTTGAGGAAACAATCTAGTACCTCTGTTTTATCTAGGGAATTGTTTACAGATTCCACTCAGGAAGTAAGTGAAACAATAAGCTAGGAAATTTCCACATCAGTCATAGTATTTGAATAAAATGTGATTTCTTATTTGTTTCCTTGTAATGTTTGGGTTGTTCTTCCTCTGTAGCTATTGGTGAGAGTTGTTTAGTGCTTCTAGGTTTTTCTGCTGCTTCCCTATTGACTGTACAGTGACCAAAAGCATTAAAAGTAGATTATGTCTCTTGGTTACTAAACATTTATAGCCATAGGAAATGATGGTCAATTAAGTACAGCTTAGAACAGGTATGAAATTATTGACTTTGTTGATCTTCCCTTACAGTCCTTCCTTAGGAAAGTGCTGAAATGTGTTTTGTAGTTATTTAGTTGCATTAGTGGTTGAGTTTGAGGCTTTTAATGTGTTTCTTCCCCAATACCTTTGGGAGATAGATAACTAAGATGTTGATATAATAATGCAATATGCATACTGAGTGTAATTGTTTGAGAGAGGACATATACTGTAGGGAAATATTGAATGGATCATGAAAGATGATGACCATTAGTCTTTACTTTCAGCTATTAAAATTAGCTTTGGGGTGTGTTGAGCTGTGCTTCATGAAATTGTTTAGACTAACGCCTCCTTTGATGTCTGGTGTAGAGAAAAATGCTGAGAAGTATCAAGATAAATGCACTTTCTTTTCACATTTTGGCAACCTCCTTCTTTCCCAATTAAAATTTCAATGACTGTAGTGAGCTCTCCTAAGGAGCAAAGCAACAGATGGACAGTGTCATCCATGGAAAAAGTGATTTTTGCTTGAGTTTTCACGTGTTGAAGCTAACAGCTCCCATTATCATCTCTGAAGCTAAATATTTAGAACTTGCTATTACATAAAAAAACCCACCTTAGATGGATTAGTTGCATATGTTATTTTGGCTAGAATATTAGCAACTAAAAGGCTTTTTTTTTAACAGAAGAATAAATGCTGCTTACTTTCAGCTATTTCTGACAGCTTAGAGACTGACTTGAAGCCAAGTGGTGGCCGTAAGAAAGCAACAGAGGAGATCTTAGGGGGGAAAGATGGTTGGAGAAATATTACTAATATGTATGTAGTGATAAGGACCAATGATACTACTCAATGTAGCCTCAAAAAACCCCCACAAAATGAATTAAAAACAAGTGATAATGTGCCAGTGGAACTAAGCTGGTGCTTACAGTGTTTCTTGCTTGTTAATGCATATAAACAAATCACATATGTCTGATTTTTGAGGTGGGTGTTTATTGGCATATATGTTAACTAGACTTTTAAACTGTAAGAGAAATTTGTGTCTAAAGAGTGAGCCATACACTAAGGTGAGAGCTTGCTTCTAGCATCGTCAAGGTTCAATAAGGCCAAAAGCATGAATGAACCAGAGTCAGTTCCAAATTGCTACAGAACATAGCAAAAGAAAACAGTGCAGTTGTTTGTGGGATGCTGTTGTATTTTCTTCTCCCCTCCACAGAGTATGATTTCTAGTAAATGATACTGTTCTGGTGGTTCATGCTGACAATGTTTTTTTCCTGATTAGCACGCAATTAATGCCTTATATGTTTTCTGATGGGGAAGCATCTTGCTAAAACTGAAAAGAAAGTGAGTGACTTTGTAGGTGAAAATGTCTTTTTTTCTTAGTTCTGTTTTTACTCAACTAGTTCTCTCTCTTTTATTTCCAGGAATGGCAGAACTCTATACAAAAGAATGCTGGCCTTGCCTTTATTGAGCTTGTCAATGAAGGAAGGTAAGTCACAATATTTGACAGCACCTATGCCTTAGCCTCCAAGAAGTTGTGTGGCTCAAAACTTTTTGCAAAGGATTTTTCTTCTGCCTTTTTGTCTCATTTTCTTGTGAGTTTTACAAGAATGGTTTCACATTCTTTAATACTTTGGCATTTGAAGAGGGGATTTTGCAGAATCTGAATTTCTTTAGTTTCATGAAATACTTCACTTATCTGTGTGACATGGATTTTCTTTCTTCCTGTCCTTGGCTACTGGTTAACGTTGAAACTGCAATTTGTATTCAGCTAATCTCTGGAGGAAGGGAATTGATATTTGGAAGACATTATAGCTAGGAATTGTAAGATAAGCCTCTGTTTCAAAATTAGATTCCAGTTTGCTCATTTATTTCCTATCTACCTCATAAAATAGAAAGGGATAGAGTCTCTTTAAGGGGAGGGGGGGAAATATCTGTTAATTTTACCAATTAGTTTAATGTTCTATCTGTAACTCTATATGTATATTTCTGGAGCTTGTAGAAAATGACAGAGCAGATGATGAGGCCATGCTCTTTGACTTGTAGTCACTATTCTGAACCATCAATATTTTCTTCATTAGGAATTGATTGCTGAGGTAGACTAAGAGCAATATTTACTTCCTCTAAAGGCTCTTTTTTAAAGATGCCTTAAAGAATTAACTAAGAAGTATGCAAGCAGTATGTAAGAAATGGCATTTATCTAAACCTGTTCTGTTAGTGAGTAGCAGGAGCTAGTAAGAATCCTGATAGAAAAGACATTAAAACCAAAATAATTTATCACTTAAATTGAAATGCTATGTAAATATCTTTTTGTTAGCGTAGGAACAGGGGAAATGGCTGTTGGAGGTTTTCTCTTTTAATATGTGTACACATTCTCAAGACACAAAAGTGATGACCATTTTATTGGCTGCATTTCAGCCTAAGGTGAGGGAAACACCAGTCTGAGGCAGAAAAAACATTTTGCTACCAGTCTTGATCCCAAGGGCCAAGGTAAAGTAACAAGAGTGTTCAGTTACAGTGTTAAGATCTAGCCTGTGGTTGTTTCCTATTATGTGAAGCTGACCTGCTTTGACCTTATTTATAAAGTGCCTGCTATAAATTTGGCCCTTGATTAATGTTTTATTAGCACAGATAACACAGAGATCCCCCACACATGTCCACCACAATGTAAGGTTCCTCTCTGTAAGATGATTAGCCTGAACAGATCTGTCGCCAAGACTGAGCTGTTAAATAGCAGTTCCTGAGTAGATACTCAGCCTAACCAGAGAGCATTCTATGAGTAAACTGTTTGGCATTGACTGTTTTCTGCTAGCAACCTGCAGTGCCCATCACAGACAGATGGAATCACTCCCCCACCTCCATAAACAACATCCATAAGTTAGAGTCTAGCCCTAGCAGGGTGGTTGTCTCAGGGACAAACGATCCCTTGAAGACTGGAAAGTGTGGTTTTGGTTAGCAGAGAATACCTTAAGTAGATGTTACTTCATTTCATTGCTGACTTGTAGCAGAGTTGTTTGCTCAAAAAGTGGGAACATAACTTTCTTTATGGGGATGGTTTGAGGGGATTCATTTCTTTCCAATGGCTCCTTTTATCCATCTCCATTCTCCTCCATTGCTGTTTGTAAGAGCCTTTAAGGTTATTGCTGAATTGGCCATTGTGGTGCTTTGTGGCTTTTCAGCATTTGCTGAAATGAAACTATTATCCCTCCTATGACATGAGCTATATCTCAGAACTGCTACTCTTCTTCTCTTTATGCAGCTTACATTCTGTTTTTCTTGCACATATACTAACACCCTAAAACACTTCAGGCCTTGTGTTTTATTTGCTACAGTTTTATCTGCTTTTGCCATAACATCATCATTTTTAAAAACTCCCAAACCTGAAATCTTTGCATGAAAACCTAAAAATGAAAATAGCTGATTTAGACTTTAACTGCATAATTGTATAGGAAAAGTTGAATTTTAAAGTTGTTTCTAGAAGTAGTCAAGAAAAGAAGACAAGGTAGATGTACCAAGGACAGACTGATTTCAGCAAGTAAAGGAGGATGTCTCTGAGGTACTGGGACATGGAGTGTTAGAATAAAGAAAATCAAGGACTGGCAAGGTTTTGTGGAATTGGAGAACTGCTGTTGTCTGCTGCCATGGTAAAGAATGCCTTGGTCATCCTATAACCTTTGTAAGTGAGGATTTTGTTCCCAAGGTTTAGTCCTTGTTTTTTTTGGCCTAACGATACCCCAGGATATTGTAGCTTGAATTGTGTTCTGCTGTTTTTGTTTGTCAGGCAAATCAGACAACTGAAAAATCCTTCTGGAAGAGAAAGAGGTCTAGAAAGAGGCATCTAAATCTCTTCTTATACTTGCTTTCAAATGTATTTTTTGCTTTTATGTGAAAGGGATGAATGTACTTCTCTTTCTCCCAGCAGATGAAAGTTTTCTGTTTAGGCTTGCCATGTTTTGACTAGGATTCCCTGGACAGAAATATGTGCAGAAAGTTTGCCTCTGGGACTCATAAGATCTGCAGTGTGTGTGCTGCATTCAGAATGTGTTGGTCTCCATTTCATCATGTTCACAAGTAACTAATGTCTTACACATAGAGTTGCTCCCAGGCTTTCCAGATAAGTCAGGTCTGCTGCACATACAGAGCAGAATCAATTTGTTTGTCCTCAGTGAAATTTTGAACCTTGAACTGAAAAAAACCCACTCTGAAAGGGAAACCAGGATGTGTGTGAAAATACAGACCTGTAAACTGAAATACACAGATGAAGTCTTCTGAAGGCCAGGTTACAGGCATAATAAAAATCAAAAATCCAACAGTGTAAAAACAACCAGGAAAGTACAGAGTGGAAGTGAAAATCTGAAGGAGCATGTATTGGAAAATAACCTCTTTTTGTGCACAGAAAGAAATGTCAGATTCAGGACCTTGACCATTAATCTGTTTTTAATAAAAGTGAGTAAGTATTGTTTACTATTATTGTGATGTCTGGCAACACTATTCATGCTCTTTGAAACCTTGTTACAAAGGTGCCTCTCCCACTGGTTCTCTGCACTGAGCCATCTGTGCAGCAGAAGTAGAGACTGTGAGATGTTTTTCTTAGCCTGCTGAACTTCTGTCAGTCTAGATTTCAGTCTTTGTGCTTGTCTTTCACCTTTGGGTCCTGCCTTTAGGGAGAGCCTGTTTTGGAGCCTCAACCCCAGAGCTTTACTGAAGAGGGAAGTTGTTCACCAGAGCCAGCCTTTAGGTGTGATTAGATTCACTGCCATGGCCAGTCTTCTCCCTTGGAGGCTTCCAAGGTGCCCAGATAGGTTGCTTTTTTTTCCACCTGAAACAAATGGTGTTTTCTCCTTGTGCAAGAGATGATCAAGCTATTACTTCTCAACTGAAAAAGAAGAAAAACCCCAAACCCTGAAGCTTTGTTTTACTTCCTTGCATGTAAACGTCTCTCTTGTTAGACTTTTATGTCCTTTACTTGACTAATTAGCAAACAACTCCTTTGTTCTGTAAAGGTTAAAACTGTGTCCTGCCTCTGTGATTCATTATCACATTTTAGGGTGAAACATCTCTTCCACTAGACCTTGTTTTCTGTATCAGTCAGGGCAGTAACAAACCAACTCGAGCTTGAGCCTAGGCATGACAGTTATTATCCCCTTTGGGGTGATAATGGGTTTGGCATGGCAGGGGTTGAGGGATCAGCCTCCTAAGTATGCTGCAGCAATTATTCTTTCCAATTTTCAGTTGAAGAGACTCTTGAAGATGCTCAATTTTCATTTTCTCAAGCATAGTTTTCTGGGTCATCCCAAGAATGAAGTGCTGTGTTTTCTACATCCAGTTTTACACATCTGTAAATGAATATTCAGGCTGGAGCTGCCTTAAGTATCTGGCTAAGATATTTAAAGAGAGATTGGCTGAGAGAGAACCTGATTAAACTAGCAGAATACATGCAGAATTTCCTCTCCTTTGCCTTTGCCCTTTCAAATCCTTAACCAAAACAAACAACCCCAAACTGGAGGATTCACAAATGTATCCAGGAGAAGCAGAACTAACGGAGTTTGGTTTTCTGTAGCTTTTTCTCATTGCTAGGTTCTTTGTTATCTGCCATATCAGAGGAGTCTCCTTCTCTACTGGATTTTCTGTTATGCTTTCAGTGCAGTTGAAAACAGCTTTTTTTCCTTGCCTTTCTCTTTTTAAGGATGCTTGCAGGGGTTTTTGTCCTCTGTTGGGTATAAAACTTGTATAAAATGAGTACTCTGGAGAAGCTTTACTCTTGTTGAAAAAAATTAGCTGGAATTATCCAATACATTCAAAAGTTTCTGGGAGGAGAAGGAAGGCAGGCAGGCAGCATGTGAATCACATATGCTTAGCAAATAGAAAACCCCAAAACCAACCAAAAAAAGCCCCAAGCCTCTCCAGAAATAACTGGATGTAACTGATGTCATTCTGCGTTCTCCCAACAAGTAACAGCCAGTAGTATCAAATCCTTAATACTGCATTCATCTGTATTTCTGTAGCTTGCTTCTTTTTAGGAAGGAACTGTACTGAGAAAACACCAACATCTTATCTGCTCTTCCTTTTCTTCAGTTGTATCTATTACTGTTGACTGGACAGAGATGCAAAGAGTTTTTAATATTGAAATAGTTGGCAATCAAATTAGTTGACCTATTAGTGACAGACTTTCCTAGTGGAGAACAGGGGACAGATGTAGGCTGCCCCAGGCAGTCCTTTCACTTCCAGTAGTGTGGTCACTCTCAAGGAATGAATGTTCAAGAATGTGTTGCCATAGGAGCAACTACTGTGATGGAAAATAGTTAGGAAAAATCCAGCTCTTGATGAGGAATGGATGATAACTGACAGACTTGTGCTGTTTGCATAATTGACCAAAAATAGCTCAGGGGGGAAAAAAAAGGGATAAAATGGAGTCACATCCAAACTGGGATGGATTGGTACCAGTCTGCCTCCTACCTACCCCTGAGATTCTGATAGCACAGGACCTGCACATGAGTCTTGATTTGCAAGAGGGAAAAAGGGGTTTCCACATTTCCTTGGCTTCACATTCTTAGCAGCCCTTTCTGTTGGAGTCATAGGTTTTGATTTTTGGTGATTTATGTTCTGAGTTTTTAGGTTATTGTTTTGGTTTCAGAGCAGAAGCAGCTTTGTGAATGTGTGAGTTTGAACTACAGATCATTGAGCTAGACTTTAAGCAAAATGTGCTGAAAATTAGCAATTGTAACCTTGGATGTGTTTCAGAGGGGGATAAGTGACCTGAGTTGAGCTTCTTGACACAACATCATTGTGTGTGTGTGTGTGTGCACTCTTAAGGTATAGTGTGACATGCACACAACCATTTTTAAAGCAGTTTTTTTGTTTCTCTGGGTTCTGTCTAATCATCTGTGTGCAGGGGTTTGAATTCCATCATTTCTGTGTGCCTGGAAACACATGATCTTTGCTGTTACTTAATGAGTAAGCAGAAGCTTTTGGGGGAGAACTGTGTCTTAATGATAAAAAATTAACAGAAGCTTTTGGTTTTGGAGATACTGGTAACTTTGGAGAGCAGATGTGTGAGGCAGCCAGGTTTGGCTTGTGAGAATATGCCATTAATTTGCTGGGTCTATGAAAAAGCAAAATCATAAACCACTTGGGAGTACCTGGGAATGTTTGGGTTTTTTATGTAGAAAGATTTTAGTAACATCTACTTCTAAAAATGAATTAATGCAGGAGTAAAGGAAGGTATTTATAGTGCACTCTGTGGGGATACATGTGTTGTACTATTGCTGTCTGATCCAAAATGTTCAGAAACCACCTCTTGTACTACCATGGAGTCTCAGAACATGAACACAACCTCAGGTCAGTTTTCACTAGGCTCTGGCATGTCCTAAACCTTCCTTGGGGCAGGAATTCCAACACTTAGCATACTGAGCACTCAGACCCTGTAAAGGGACAGTGTGTGTCCATGTAGGATGTGTCTCCTTTTGAAGCAAGAGGATTTCTTACATGCTAGGCTTATGAAGAGTGCAAGTAGGAAAGCTTACCCTTGGTTATCTGAGTTCTCTGTTGTGGTAGCATCTAGAACATACATCACCTTGCCCTGCAGTACTTCAGGAGAGGTTTATGCCCAAACACCTGTTGCACATCTCACCTGTAAAGATTTTTTTTTTCTGTATTTTGACTAAAGTTGATAATTGTTGGACACCAGTAACACCAACCCAGAATGCATCCACCTCTCACTTTTATCTGCTTGCACATATTTTTCTATTCTCTTTTCCTTGTACCTTCTACTTTTTGCTTGTTGCAAGGAGAAACTTGGCTTTTTGCTTGGCCATTTAAGCAGCCAGAAATCAGAGTAAGATTTCTTGCTTTGTCTCTCATAATTTTCTCTTGTAGAATAGCAATAATAAAAATCAAAATATCTCATGTATTTGGCTGGAACTCTCTCTCTCAGTGGTTTAGCACTTCATTCCTGACCCAGCAAAGTATGCAAGTATATATTTAACTTCCAGCATGGGCTCTGTCCCCTGGCTTGTTTTTACAAAGTTAATCACAGATATTTAAATATTTTAGTCCAGTAAAAAAGTGCTTAGGCAAAGGATGGAAAGTCTGTCTGAGGCCTTCAATCTGATGTGCACTGAAGGCCTAGTATCCAGTCTCTGCCTCCAACTTCTACAGAGTATGACCATCCATGCTCTTCTCATGTTAAAGGTCAGCAAATGGAACCTGTCATAAATAAAGCCAAACCAGAAGGGATTCACTCAAGGAAGGAGGAGTGTAAATCACCACTTTCAATAGCAGTTTGGTGTTTAATAACATCAAAAAATACTAATAAACAGAGATAGGAGATGGTATTAAAAGGGAAACCTGGTCCATGGGTCTGCATCCAGTGATGATGAAGCATGAAAGAAATAATTAGAGTTATTAGAATTACCCTTCAACCTAATTTATAATATCTTCTTAACACAATAGAGTCACTTATGGAACAGAGCTCAAAATATTTGTGTATAAACTGTATTTACAGATGTTTATTTTAACAATTGCCTTGAGAGAATGGAGTCCTAAATATTCTCTGTCCTCAGGTTGCTGAGTCAGACCATGAAGGACCATCTGGTGAGAGTGGCTAATGAAGCAGAGTTCATCCTGAGCAGACAGAGAGCAGAGGATATCAGTCGCCATGCTGAATTTGAGGTAAGCAATGAAAGACTGAAACCAAACCAAAACAGAAGAAGGCCACTAGGTTGGAGGACTCAGATGTGTGATACAGGCTTTTCAGGTACAGCAGATGGCATCCTGAAAAGTGCTGTGCAGTTGTAGGATGCTTTGACAGTTTGCCACTAACTTGGATGGAAAATGAGCCTGTGCAGAGCAGCTCAGAACTTGTGGGAATCTGCAAACCATAGTTGGTGGGAGGAGGAATTTTATTATAACCAGTGTTGCAGTATTCCATGAAGCAAATCTCACTGTGTGTTAAAGCTACTCAGCATCACAGTCAAGATGTAACTCTGGAAAAAACACCTTACTGAAGATGAATGCTAGCAGTCTGTTAAGTGCAAAATGGGATAACTTTTTTTGGTAGCATTTGCTATTTCACTTAATCCATCTCTAAAACCATTCTCCTTATATTTTACATGCCTCAGGGTGGTTTTGTTCTGTTTTTTTTTTTTTTTGTATTTTTACCCCACTTAAAGGATTCTAAAGTGAAATGATGGTCTTTGTTTTTATAGGCTGGTAATAAAAATACAACCTTTTTCCTGACTCACTCTAGTCATACCTCCCTGTTTTGGTCTCAGTTACATCATGTGTCTCCTTTCTCTGTGCTGTAATTCTCTGCTTATTTAGATGAAAACGAAGCTAAATCTCCCTAGGTTGACCAGTATTCTGCTTAAAGAGTACTTAGTCTGTTTTCTGACATGTGATACTACTTGTGGTTTTGTTTTTAGAATGAAGCACTAAGAGATTGAAGGCACATTTGTGCTCAAATGTATTTCTAAACTGTTTCTCTCTTAATCTTTACTTGAAAAAAATACTCCCCCAAGATGAAAGCATATTTGTCTTAGACAGTGCTTATGTTGGAAAGGTCATCTGCCTTGGCCCCAGGATTCAAGCTGTGCATTGTTTAATAACATATCTGCACTTCATCTCGAGCTGCTTACCCCCTCCTGCAAGCAGAGATGATGCAAGATATCTCCAGTACCATTTTGCAGTGGTGCAATAGCAGGCATGTTTCATTTATTCATCAAGGGCTTGGTGACAGTCCTGTGGAGATGAAAAGTGCATCTTTTTGCTTCTTTGCCTGATGAGTATCAGAGTGAGACCAGCTTGACATCTTCTGCTCTGGATTTAGGCAGAAGCTCCATGTGTGATGTGGCATCATGGATCAGATGAGCAGCCCACTCCTTTGCTTCTGGTGGGAGCTGTTTGCTAAGGTGTGCACAGATGTGGGGACTGGGTGTGAAGGAAAGGCTTGGGTCACATAACTACAGACTATCCATGAATACAGCTGCTCAGTGGCAGCTTCACTGCTGGCCTGCTGTCAGCCTCAAGACCCTTGTTATGATGTGTGGAAGAAATGGACACTGAGCATCAACTTGCATTTTGAATAGAGGTCTGAGTTTTGCTGTGACAAGACTAGGATAGGAGTAGGTTGATACTTCAGGTTGATGCTGGGTTTGCATCTCTGCTGTATGATGGCTTAAGGGGGTTAATTCATCAGGTTGAACTTAAACTAGGATACTGAAATAGCAGCAGTCTGTCAAGGGTAGTGTTTTGTTGCTCTGCTTGAGAAATTGAGATCTAGCATCACTTCTGCAGATGTGCAAATTCAGGATGTACAACTGGTGGAGTCTACCAAATGCTCCTAAAACAAACCTGGTGTCTGGGGAAGTTAGTGTTGCTGATGTCAGTGGCAGGCTTCAGTCTGCATCACCTTCCTCTTGTGGAAGGGGAAATCCTTAGTCACATCAACAATCAGAAATTCCTGGGTACTGGCTTCCATCCTTGGTATGGTCTGGATTCCACAGGTCCTATCAAGTCTGCTTGGCTTGTTTTAGCACAGTGATACTTCTTAGCTGTGGCTTTTTTAAGTGGTGCTCTAAGCCATAGAAAACCCTCAGAAATGGATCTGTCACTTGACATGGGAGTCATTCCATCACTTAATGTGTCTGGTGGCCTCTCTCTTCTTGGCTTGGCTATTTTTCTGTGTCTTTCTTCCTTTTTGTCAGGAGTCTCTGTCCCCATGTGCACTGTAGAACCCCTCCATTGCCTCTGCAGTTCTGCACTCCAGGAGCTTCTTTGAACTGGAGGTGCTCAGCTTCCCTCACAGAAGGTGCAATCTCAGTGCTCCCTCTAGAGAGCTCTGCTTGGAATCCATAGAATCACAGAATAGTTTGGGTTGGAAGGGACCTTTAGAGGTCATCTAGTCCAACCTTCCCTGGAATGAGCTCAGCCAGATCAGGTTGCTCAGAGCCCTAACCAACCTGACCTTGAAAACTTCCAGGGATGGATCATCTACCACCTCTCTGGGCAACCTGTTTCTCTACTTCACCTCTACTTACAACTCTTTGTTTTAAGTAAAAACAGTAAAACTCTTCCTCTTTCATACCTTGCCACTCCTTCTTTCTTTATGAATAGGATATAATATAAGCAGCATAACAAATTATGAGCAAAGCTGTAATGCTAGCTGTCTTCTAAGCTGGCATGGTAAAAAAGACAGAAGAAAATTGCTCTGGAGATAAAGGATTGGTTGTGAGAGGTTTTTCTGTGGCTGAATGCAAAGGTCAACCTCTTTATTTCTTATTTTTGTTCTGATCCTTTCTTCACCTGTGTTTTCACTGCTACCTCTAAGTGGTTACATCAATGAATGTAGACATATGGAGTGGTCACAGGGAGACCTGAGACACATTTATCCATTTTACAATGTTATTAAGCCTCAAAGAAGCCTGATGAATCAGTATTGCACTGGTTTCTTTGGTGAGGTGACAGGGAAGCACATTCTTGCAGGGGATGGGAATATGTGAGCATTGCCAAGATAACTTAGAAGCCTTAGAACCTTAATTTTTGCTGAGTGTCCCTGGGGTTTGTATGCACAGGTCTCTTAGGCATTTCAGAATCTCCCCCTGAGTGTTTGGTGGAGCTGAAGAGGAACCTCTTTCTGCCTGAATTCCAACAACTAGTTTCATGCTTTCTAGGAATGACCTTGCAGGATGTGGTGATCACACTGTGCCTTAGATGATGTTTGCAGACTGCTGTGGAGTCAGACCTACAAGAATAATTGGGTTTGGTGTTAGGAGGGGGAAGGGATTTTGTACTCTAATTGACTTTGTTTTCTAATTTATGACAGGAGTGCCCATTACCTTGGCTCTGCCTCCTGCCTGGTACAAATCCCTTCATCTATTTGGGTGTGAATATCCATATTTATAGGATTCTAACTAGGTAAACCTGCAAGTGTTTTAGGGCTGGACTTTTCAAGCATCACAGGGTTTCATCTTCCTAGTTTAGTTTACTATTAGATTGCACTACTGGATGTGGACCAAAGCCCTGCAATACCACATCTCAATGCTTCTGTAAAGTATTTTTGATGAAAACTATTCCAGCAACATCATGGGGGGGGGTGTGCTCTTTTGTTTGTTTAGGGTCTCTGTTTGTTTGTTTGTGGGGTTTTTGGTTGGTTGGGGTTTTGTCTGTGGTTTTTGTTTGCTGGTTTATGGTTTTGTTGTCTTTCCTGTTTCCTGGGAAATTCCCATGAAGGAATAGGGAGCTGAGAGAAAAGGGACTGGACAAAAGCATCCCTAAAGCTGCAGATGAGTGTGTGCAGAATGGACAGTGCAACACAGTCATTTTCAGAAAACTTTCTAGAAGACATGGGCAGGGATTCTCCATTCTGAGCCTGTGAGGAAAGCAGACACTTCAGTCATTCCCCCCCCAAAACACAGCTTCTGCTGTAATTGATAAACTAACCTGCCTCCTGGAAGTGTCATCTTTTACAGATTGTCTGGTGTCATTCCCTTGAATTTTTGGTCCTGTTCTCATCATCCATAGAAATATAATGTGCTGGCATTCTTGTCATTGGCTGTTTCTGTTGATTAACTGAGAATTCCACATGACTTTCCCTTTGCATTTGTTATAAATCATGCTAGGCAGCTAACTTCTCTGCATGATTTCTCTCCAATAATTAAATCTAGCATTTCCAGCTGCTGTAAAATTTGTTGCCCTTTTCTGTTCAGTTAGGTTTTTTCATGCAGAAGACTTGGACTTCCTCACAATTTTAATTCTTATTCAGTACCAATTTATAGGCTGTGTGTAATAAACTGAATGTTTTACTTCATGTCTCATGCTGAGAAACAAATCTTAATGTTTAATAAAGTATTGCCTTGGCAGAGGTAAGATGCAAGGCTGGGCAAGCATTCCAGTACTGACTGGAGGTAGCTATTTGCAAAGTTCAGTGGTTCTCTTGATTGATTATCTTGTGTATTCTGCACCTTTTCCCCTCTGTTAGGTGGTGATGTTTGTATCTCCAGTGGCTTGTTGAAAGAAATCCTCTGACACCACTTCCCTTGACAGAAGCAATGATGTCTCTTGCCAGTGTCTTTATCCCATTGTTTGCTTTTTGCTTTAAACACATCTACCAGTTGGCCTTTTATACATGGCAGACTTACTGCCTTGTGGTTCCTGCTCTCCTCCAGAGCCCATTTGGCATCTTTTGTTCTTCTGGAACTGAAGCAGTTTGAGCAACAGTACTGTAGCTGATGGCTCAGCTGCCTTCATCCCCAAGTTCTTCCAGGTAACCTCAGTGACTACTGCCTGATCCTGGTAGCTGGACCTAAGCTGGCTACTTAAAGCATTCAAAATCCAAAATCATGTAAGATGTTAACATCATCCACTTAGAAATTCCATGCCTTTTTTATTCATTTCCATTAATAATGTTCCCTTATGTCACAGATGAATAGTTCCATTTTCTTTGCTAACTTCTCTGCTGGCACTTCTCTATGGTGGTCTTCTGTTCCAAGAGCTCTTTTTGTCCTTTGATCCTCTGTTAGCTCTACAGAGACACCTTAAGGAGCTTACTGCTCCTGATTTGCTTGAAAAATAATTTATTACTGCCTTTTATGCCTTTATGCAAGTGCTCCTCAAACTCTCTTGGCCTGCTTGTTTCTCTTTGTCAAACTAACATGCCATAGTTGTCATTTTTCTCTTTTCCTTCTTTGAACAAACATGCCATTTCCTTACAGCCTTCCTTCTGTGCAGCTTAACCATTCCAGCTTTCTGGTTTTGGTCTTTTCAGAAGCCTTTTGATGGCTGACATACATTTCCTTTGAACCCCTCATTGTATTTTTAATACAGTTTTTGCATTGTCTAGAGAAACATTTGCCATGTTTTGTTGCATCTTTTTATGCTCTTAATGTGAAAACTAAGCTAGCAAGCTAGGGAATTTCTTGCTTCAAATTAGGTGTTCCCATCAGAAATGTTGTTGTTCTCTTCCTGAAAAATATATCAGCAGTGTTTACCTTGTTTAGGATTCATTGATAGACTTTTATGCCAGCCAGTGAGTCTAAAATAGCCTTGACTGAAGCAACAGAGTTTACATGGAGTGTAAATTTTTGGCCTTAACAAAGCAAATATCCTATTTTGCTTTTTCTTTCTGAAGTTCCTGTCCAAAGCTAAGTTGCAATGAATTCTGGATGTATTTTAACAGCAGTGCTGGCAGATGTTCAGCCTTGGAAAAAACCCCTGCAGATGACAATCCTCCTCTCTCCTATGTGCTTCCCTGTAAACTGGTTTGATCAAAATGAGAAAGAGATTATATTAAAGTAATTCTGCTATTGGTGCTGGCAAGGTCACCAAAGATTGGCAGGGGCTAAATACTCAAAGATGTTTCTTCTGACTATTCCAGCTGGTAGGTTGGACTTATTCTGCTCAGCTGTAAAGTTTTTGTAATTGATTTTAACTTGTACTCAGCATGTGTTTATTGTGTGATCATCATCTTTTGACTTCATAGAACTCTCTCTCACTGATAATACTATCTCCTTAGGGCAAAAAGGAGTGAAGAAGTATGTCTAAAATGAGATTTTCCTACATTTCTTTTACCTACCCTGAAGTTCTTGTGCTGTTTTGTTGCCATGATGACTTGGTCTTCCAAGCTCTCCCTCCAGTTCCTCACAGCTCCTTCATGATCATAGAACTCTGCATAGCTCAGTATCAGCAACAAACTTTGTCACTTCAGTATTCACTCATTATTCAGACTTCTTTTACCTATAGCTTGAACAGCCTGAAACAATCACAAACTGACAGGAATTGTACAGCTTATGTTAGTCTGACCATAACCTTATTTAGTATTTTATTTCCTTCCACAAGGAGCTTATCTGATTCTTGTCATTTACCCTTCCTTTGGCTGCTTTATATTTTGCTTTTGTGTGTGTGAGATATTTATCTGGATAAGCTGTTATTCCTTCCTAAAATGTGACTTTTAAAATCAAAGTAGTTTGCTTACATGAGTGGAGAAATTGTGCTTAGTGGAGTGTGAAGAGTTCTGATGAAACAGAGAGTATGCATCTCTTAGTGTTTGTACAATTAACATTTCCACTGAAGGTGAAATAAGAAATTTCAAAACCATGCTGAAACAAAAATCAGCCACAGCATGAGAACTGCTGTCCCACCCTTCTTTGTTTCTGCTAAACCAGAATGGTGAATCAAACAGTTTCTAATAGCATCAACTCCCAGATAAAAATACTTTCCACCAGTCTTTGTAATTCCAGAATTAGTGGAAACATTTCTGTCCTTAGATTCTTCCATCAAGGTACAGGGAAGTGAATTATTGAAAAGATAAAAATAAATTTGTTTGCTTTCTGTCAGAGTTCATATCCACAGCTAACCTTGATAGAAGACCAGAATGATTTAGACAAGTTTGCTTTAGAGATTCATAACATATGCTTGCTGGACAGAATTGAGTTATCTCTGCTCTGGAGAGTAAGTTATTGTAGCAGGAGCTGACAGAGATGAAGATAACTGAGGGAAATTCAATTACCTTTTAGTGTTTTCTTTCTAATAGGATTCTTAATGTGAAAAAGATCCTTAGATGATGTGCCTGTGTTGCTTTGTGAGATCTGCTTTGATACCTGCATCCAGAATAAAGTGAACTCTTCTTTTCAGACCTTCATTAAGGATGAAATATGCATCTGATTGCTAAATGGGTGGTAACTTTTAATCCAGCACATTGTCATTTGTAGCCCAGAGGTACTGGACAGTCTTTTGGCAGTAGTCTTGAATAGTCCCTCAAATAGAATTTAATTCTTAAAAGCACTGGTTTTATCTGAGAAGCATGGTTTATAACAGGAATTGAAGCTAGAGGTCACAAAACCAGCCAGTATTTCCCTCTATTCCAGTTCTGTTTCTGCATGTTTGTTTTCCTCTTGGCCTTTTCCTGGTGAAAGCATCTGAGTTGCAAATACTGCTTGTGACTGCCTTGAGTTCAGGCTCTTGGGTTGAAACCCACCTCACCTGACTGTCTGCAGCTGGATCTCATGGGAAACCTCTGCAGGGCCAGGGCAGACTGATGCATCCAGGTCTTAAGATGTTGTTATTTATTTTACCCACCTCATGCCCTTCTGAAATTCCACAGTTGTGTTCCATGAATGTTTACTGTCTGATAAATGTAGGGGAACCAGTCACAAAGGGGAAAACCTCATACACTAGTTGGATGACATACAAACCATAGACTACTAAATAAAAAGGAGAGGGGAATATACACAGGTAAAATAATTTGCTTTTCATAGTTTGATGCTATAGGAATTCTGACAGGAGGCTTTAAGTGAAGGCAGAGGTTAAGCTAAAGGTGGGATTGTGATGGCTTAACAGCTTTCCAAACTGAGTGGCTAGGAATTATTTTGAAGAGTAACTGCTGTAAACCCCCATGTTTTAAGAATAGTTCCCATTTCCTCCTGGCTGTATTTATATATATGTATTTTTTTAATCTTTGACATTTCATCATCATCTTAATCAAAATATCCTGCTTTTAAACCATTTAGTCAGCCAAAGAATAAGCCTCTCAAGAAATCTTGGTAACTGTCATTCTGCACTGTAAGAGGCTGAAAAGGTCCTGAACTGCCAGAGCTCAAGTCCACTAAGCTAGCTCTTGGAGCAAGCATCAGAGAAGCTGGGGAAGGACTGCTGGGTTACCTCTTGGGTCTTGAAGTACTGCTGGGTTACCTCTTGGGTCATGAGTTTGTATTCATGCCTGGATGTTTTGTAGCTGAGGTTGCACAAATATGGCACAGAAGCTTTTTAAAGCTGCTTCTGTTGCTGGTGCAGGATCAGAGGTGATTTGTTCTACATCTACATTAACTACCCTTACCTATCCCTGAGTATACATTGATTTTATTGTGTGCTGATGGTATTCTTCCTTCTGTTTGTTCTTAACATCCAGTGAGTACAAAACTACTGTAGAGATCAGAATATTTCCAAAACATGCCTTTTGATTTTTGTTATGAGAGTACATAGCAAAGTTATAGAAAGGCAAACTAAATATCATTTAAATTGGTATAATTTACTTTTTGCTGTGTTGTGCTTTGGGCTTTTGGTTTGGGTTTTTTTTGGGGGAGAGAGGCTGGGAGGTGTTTGTTTTTGTTGTTTTGTTTTGTTGTTTTTTAATTAAGCATCATAAGTGACATCTTAAGGAGCATAGCCAGGTCTGAAACCAGCTTGGTGTTCCAAGTTCTGAAGCTTCTTAGAGATGTGCTTGTCACTGGCATGCAACCAGTCCTGGCAAAACAGGAAACTCTGTTATGCCTAAATGTCTTGTTACCTCAAATGAATGTGATTTCTCTGTTCTGTCTTTATGAATTGGTATCTTTTGATGCATTCTGAAGCTTCTGGATTAAAACAAGACTTGTGTTCTCCAACCAAGACACTAAACAGGGAAAGCTGAAGAAGTGCTTGAGGGAAGTAGATAGAAAATAGAAAGACAGGCCCCAGGCTGCAGGGATACCTCAAGGAGCTAATCTTTCTGTCTTTGGAAATCTGGAACTTTACATAGTCTTGGAAACTGTTTGTGAAGAGATTTTTGGCTGGAAATGGATTTGCTTTGCCTGTGGTTTGCAGATTGATAAAGAAATTTCCATTCTTTGTACTCTCAGAGGTTGAATTACTTTAAGGTTTAGGGTTTTTTGCTTGTTTTGGAAAATAAGGTTGGCAAAACATTTTCCAGTTAAAACATTAAAAAAATATTGCTTCTGTTTATTTCATTGAGAATGTCCCATATTTTGAGGTATTATTGTTCCCCCACTGTCAGGAATGTTCCTTCTGCACCTGCTATGAGAAATAATTCAGAATTTATCTGACACAACACTTGTGAATAATTGCTCTTTATGTAGCACCTTTAAGAGCTGCTTAATTAGTGAGTTATATTGTTCAAAAATACTCAGTGCTGTGTTACCTACTCTTGGGGACTTCATTTAAGGTTTCTCTGTCCCCTCTGAACTGCATGTGACTTCCAATCTGTCCAGGTATCACTCCTCTGCCCAGTCTGGGTGCTGGGAGGTGGAGAAGATCTGTGCTGGCAGGAGGGTGTCTAGAAATCTGAATCCTAGGGAAGTAATTCTTTGGTTGCTGGAGCCAAAACTGCTGGACTGTGCTCTCCCTACCTTCCCAAGGTGCTCAGTGGAACAAGGCAGCTGAGGGGATGGTGGGCATGGTTGGGGAAGGAGGATGTTTCACAACTTCAGGTGGTTGGGCCCCCTGGCCCCTTGGTCAGATGGAGATGTTCACAAGACCTTGAAGAGCAGATTGAAAGCCACAGCAAGGCTTCTTGGGCAAAGGTTTCCTGAGCTGACAGCACCACACTGCAGTGGATGATAACTATTTCCCCTGCTGCCAGATAGTTTTCATGCTGTACAGAGAGGAGGAAGTGTCCTGATGCTGTTGCTAGAGCAGGGTACTGACAGCAAGAAGAAAAGGTCAAGTCTGGGTGGGTAATATGTGAGAGAGCTTGCAGATAAGAGAGAACAGAAAGAAAAGCTGGAAGCATTGCAAGTAGAATCAGGTCAGTTGTCTAGGCCAGTCTCCACTGCACCTTTGGAGACCTGGAGCTAAATACTCTCTTTTCTGGCAGTAACAAGTTGCTCACAGGCTTTGAACAACTGATTGCAGACAAGGTAGCAATCAAGTACTGCTTTACTTTGGATGAGGTGGTAGAAGTCTTTGAGACTCAGGTATATGTTTTCACCTGATAGAAAGGTACTTTTCCACCTTTAAAAATTAAGTTGCATAGAATGGGCAATATGAGAAGATTACAAACCAACAACAGGTATGAAAAGTCAGAGGAGTGCAATCTTCATTTGACCCTCACTCAGCATTTGTGCTGAATCCTTAGCTTAGCTATGTGTATGTGCTCCTTATTTGAAGGAGTTTGTCAGTTCCAGAAGGTGTTCATGGGTCTGATTCATTTGTTGCATTGGGCTGGAGGTTCTTCAGTGAATTGCAGTGCTAATCTCTGTGGTGGTGTTGAAGCAGTTGAATGTCACCAGGTTGATGCAGCATGGTTGGGAAGTGGCTTAAAAGATCATCACTGGCTCTTTCTTTGCTTAATACCTGGTCTGAGAGCACAGAGCAATCCACACAGAAGTGCTGAGCTTTCCTGGTTCTAGAGCATGGGCAACTTGTCCTTTGATTATTTCTAGCTTAGAAAATGCCTTGTGCTTGGAAGATGTGGACCCACAGGGTCTCAGTTT
This sequence comes from Galbula dea, assembly GCA_013399015.1. Taxonomy (NCBI): domain Eukaryota; kingdom Metazoa; phylum Chordata; class Aves; order Piciformes; family Galbulidae; genus Galbula; species Galbula dea. Next base: position 469,346 of record VWZX01000315.1, on the reverse strand, counting down.
TGATGTCCAGGCGTAATGTTTTTAGGATCTTGGCCTGTTTTAACACTAGAATATTAGGAAGAGACTGCAGATATAAAGTGGGTTTGCAAAATAAAGAGGGAGGGAAGTGTGTCCCAGTCAGTGGATGCTGTACATGCAAAGCATTTGGGCAAATGTACAGTAAGAAGTGGCCTCCTGTGTTCAAAAAGAACATTTATCTCTGCATATTGTTTCTGCCAATGGTTAGCAGTGGTGCTTAGAGGATTAGCATATGGGAATAGTGTACAGCATGTATTGCACATCCCAGTTTCTAGCCAGGAGTAAGAGCTCTTGTTTGTGTAAAGCCTCGTCCTTGATTGTGATCTGAGGGTGCTGCTGTAACACAAATGATATTAATTAGATAAGCATCAAAGGAAAAGGTTAGAGAAAGAATTGCTAATGTGTACTGCAGGATGAGTCTGATGTTATTTGTCTCTGCTTTTTACTATTTATTTATTTATTTATTATTGCTATTTATTTGTTCTGTCTGTGGTTCTTATGTCTGGTTGAACTCTTGCTGTTTTCTCTCCTTTACCTGCTCTACTAAATTGGGTTCCTTTGAGAGGAGCAAGCTCAGTAATGTTGCCTAGTGTGTGGCTGGGTTTACTAAAGCTTAATACTCTGAGACTTTAAAGGTACAAAATAAAGCTGTTGACTCAGCACAGATTAAAACCAGATGTCTCTTGAGATCCTTGCATTTCTCTCTCTAATCACTAACCCAAATTGCCTGTGGTAGGCTTTTTTTTCTGGTCATGACCATAGCTTTACCAGTCTATATTTGGTGTGATCTAAGTCAACTGTGGGGATTTCCCCCCCACCCCCTTGAGATTTTAAATGCATGGGGGTTTTTTTCACCCAGGAATGTCTGGCTACAAAACCTCTCTCCTCCCCCTTCCTCCCCTATTTGTATTAAACCCAGTTGATTTAGATGCAGATTCTTTTTTATCTTCCAGTCAGATAAAAAAGGGCTGGAAAAGTGGCTAACTGAGGTTTGGAAAACTCTAGGTTGCAGAGATGAGAAGCCATTGCATTGTGTTCAGTCCATTAAAACAAGAAGGACTAGAGGAGCTCCTTTGATAAGTGTTGTGCTGGTGTTAACCTTGATGCCTATTAGGGGGGGGATGATGCTATATCTATTTCATTGGCTTAAGCTTTTTTCCTGCTGAGAGAAATCAATAGTTGGAGTCGTGGGATGACAGAAGCATCACTTCAGAATGGAGGGTGGCTGTCAGACCTTGTCATTGCTTGACTTTTGTTCACTTCTGAGGTTTTAAGCTTTCATTTTTCTAAGTCTTATTCAGAAGTCTTTGCAAGATTTCCCTGGGTAGTCTTTTTAGGCCAGAATTGAAACCTCAGGTCAGAGGTCAAGTGCAAAGATCTGTGAAAGCAGAGGATTGAGGAGCTCCTTCATTTACTAAAATATCCTTATTTGTAGGGAATTTACATTAGAGCCAAGACCAGGTTCCCTTCCTCTTAAATGCCCCCTCAGAGAAAGGCTGTTCACAAAGCAAGGAGCTTTTAGCCCAGTCAGACAAAGGAACTGGCACATGTAAAAGCTTTCAGTGGTCTGGCTTGAAGAATAAAAAGGTACAATATTTATTTTAAACACTCCCCCCCCCCAACTTTGTTTAGTAGTTTTGCAGAAAGCATTACATGGTAAGTTGAGGGCTGCAGAGGTGCCCATGCAGGTGGTGCCTTGCAGAGGAAATCTTCTCCTTGACATTTTTATGAAGTTCAAAGATCAAATAGTTCTGAAAACACTAGATTAATGCCTCCTCCTCACTGAAATACAGACAGGCAGAATAGACTCATCCACCTTATCAGGATTTGGCAATAGTATTGCTGGAATACTGCCTGCATACAGAATCTGTTGTATTTTCATATCTATACCTTGCCTTTTGGATGACCTTGTGCTCCATTAAAATTACTGATCCTTAATGAATCTTCAGATGACCTACCTGTTCAAATAACCTGTAGTCTTGTCCAAGCAGGGAACAGGAGAGGGGGTGGGAAAAACCCTGTTCCCCTCTGTGACACTGGCAAAGAGGTTTCTGTTCCATCCTGGATGAAGTGGTAGAGAACAAGGGGCTTTGCTCTGCTCTATGTTGTGTCAAAGGACTCTGCTTAATACACTTCTCCTTTGTAAAACCTTTTGCAGCTGCTGAATTTAAGCCTATTTGTAGATACCTGGGGAGTGTCTATATAAAAATACACTTTTCTGACTTCAGCATTATTTTGTTTCATCACAGAAGTGACTGCAGTGCTTCTCTGGCTAGGTTTCCATTAAAGCACTTGCCCAAACAGAAGGCAGTAGTGGAAGGAAGGGTTGACAAGTTTGTTTGCATGCAGCTATGTGTCTACTTGTAAAGCCATATTCCAGCCTGACAGGGTGCACAGTGCAAGGGATCAAACAGTGAAGAAGTAAAGCTGTAAAAATCTAGTTTTGAGTTTATGTACAAGGAGAAATCAAGCTGAATTTTTATTTTTCATAAAGGGAATGACTGGAATACAGTGTGAAGTATTAACATCTACCAGTTTATATCCTGGTATTGCATCTCTGGAAGCAGTGGATCAGGTGAACCTGCAAGCATCTGGGGAATGCAAATATTCAATAGAGAAACTGAGATTTCTTAGTGCTTTTAGAACAGCCTAGTGATGTCTAGGTATTTGGGATAGGTCTCTTTCCATTGGTAAAACCAGTCTTCTTACACTCCTGTATTAAACAGTATTTGGGATAGGGAGGGGGAGAAATAGCTTCTCTTTTGCTGAATATTTGGCATATATTATGGGTAGGAACAATTGAGAAGTCACCTGCATGATCAAAGAGAAGATTATTCTTAATGTTGGTAACTGTGCACACAGCTGCCCAGGTGTTTGGCAGAACTGTGGCTTCTTTCTGTTCCTGGTTGGGAAAATCTGTGTTGTGAAGAGTGTGCTATGGTCAAGAGACCCTCCTGGAGGAATGGTAATAATGTTAGGGGGTTGCTGCATGTGGTAGTCTCTGTTTTGATGAGTAATTGCACATTTCTCTTCCTATTTAAATGCTGAATTGGCTGGAAAGTGGAGTCCTATACACTTCTGGTTTGTAACAGGCTGATTCTATTTTCCTGCAAGTTGTCCAGACACTAAAATACCATTTTTTCCCTTCATTTGAATGTCAGAGCTATACTTTGAAAATCTTTGTTGGTATTTAATGAAGGATGTGTTCAAAATTACATCATAAAGAGACTTTTTTTTTAAAGAGGTACAAGTTCATTATATCTTTTACAAAACATTCTAGTTTGATTTCCATTTTATCATGTTTTAAGGTCAAATGTGACTTTAATGTTCCATAAAGAGACAGAGATTGATAATGGGGAAAGAATAACCCTCTAATGTGATTTATATCTATGGATTTTATGTCAGATATGAAAAGTTGCTGTTCAAATTGTAAAGGAGGATCCATTAAAGAGCACTTTAAAACAGTTTCCTACTTAGCTTACCTTATACACTTGTTTTTAGAATTCTGCCCTTTCAGGCAGCTTAAAAATAACAGCTTATGAAACATTTACAGAGTGCTGAAGAGAACTCAGAGTCACCATGGTGCAAAAGAGATGAATGTGTTGGGAAAGACAGTTGTGTTTAAAAGGAGCTAGAAAAATCTTGGTTGGTGTTGGCTGTGATTTAGCCATCTTGTGTTTTTGTGCAGAAGGGTGGCAGAGTGCTTTTGGTAGGAGTGCAAAAACCAGTGTTTGATGTCTCATTGACTTGGCAAGTCAGCTGCTCATTCTTCACTCCTCCTGGATGTCTGTCTGTCAGGTGAGCATTGCTCTGAGGTGTGGGGAAAATTGTGAGGAAATATGTAAATAGGTTAAAATTGTTAAAATAGTGCTTTAGAATTTAGCCATTTTTCTTCTCTAATGTCTCTGAAAATCTGCACAACCTCAAATTTTATTTTACTTGTGTTTTTTTTTCCACATTCTTCCTGTATTTCACTTTATGACAGATGTATCTAATGTTTCCACATATAAATAACACCATAGCTTGCCTGGTTTGTTCTGCAGCAGTTTTCTAATGCCTGCATGTCCAGACAGAGCTCTCTAGAAAGAGCAGTGCTACTGTTTCAGACATCAAAAGCATTATCATCTCGTGCTGTTATCTAAGCTCTAAGAAATAATTGTACTCATGTCTGCATCAGCTGGGCTTCACCAAGACAAAGCAATTCTGTTTGTTCTCAGGCAGACATTTGTGTCCATTCTGCTAACTAGATCATAGAATAATCCAATCATTGGCAAAGGCTGAAATGCTTTGGCTGACATATGCGACCTGTGGAATTGCCAGATGAAAACTGAGATTAGAAGCAGGGAGTGCTGAGAGGGGGGAAAAGGCTTTCTTGTGTCTCCCAGCATTTGAATTTGTTGTGGATCTTCACCTTCAGTGGTTGGGGGAGAGGGGGATCTAAATTCAGTGCCTGTTTTTGGAGTTCTGTATTAGTTCCGAAGAGCAGCAAACCCAAAGTGATAAGAAAATGTTGTAATAAAGAATCTTTTGTAGCTTTGAGTTCTGTTTGGAGGTGTGGTTTTTGCAGTTTGTATTTCCTAGCAGTTGGGTTTGAGTAGCTTGGCAAACAGCAGATGTTTGTACAACAGGTGTAGTGCAGCTAGGAAAATGATTCACTTCCCCACGCTGGCCTGCAAATGTGCTCAACTTCCCTCTGGGAAGGATTGATTCAGTCTTCATATGCATTTTGCCTTCTGTCTATCTCAAGAGGTGTGGATTTTCTCCTTCACTTTAGTAGTTATTTATTGATACCAAGAACAGCAAGGGGCTGGCTCTCCAAATCTCACGGGGAGAGCCCCAAGTGTGATGTGGTCAACGAGGCTGGCATCCATCCTTCTGAAACTTGCCTCTTTGTTTTCAGAATGCTGTTGGCTCACTTTCTTATAAAATACAACTGATGGTGCTTATGTGTTTGATTATGTGTTTATTAGCAGGCCACTAAGGTGTTGGCATTTGCTAAATCTTGAGTGTGTGTGCTATGTGGTTAAAGAAGAGACTTCATGACAAACCAAGATCTTCTGCCTCTCTGGGCAGCTGCACGGTGCCTCAGTTCTCAGACCTGTAAATGGGGTTATTTCCTATGTCTCAAGGGTTTTGGATAAGTAAGTCATGATGAAATGCTTGAAAGTTCCATGGGATGCAAAGTAATAAAATCTTCATTTTCTTCCTAGTCACTGTGTGCCCAGTATTCTGCAGACAAAAGGGAAGAGGAAAAAATGTGTCACCATTTGATAATGGCAGCGAAGTACCGAGACCAGGTGACTGCAACTCAGCTCATACAGAAAATTGTCAACATTCTGACAGACAAGCATGGAGCCTGGGGAAGCTCTGCACCAAGGTAAAGCATTTTGGGGGTGTTTTAAAAGATTTCAGAGTTGGGCTGTGCTCAGGTGATTTCAGTCTCAGCCTTGTGGGCAAATATAAAGATTAAAACAAAGGGTTTCTGTGTTAATAATGTAAAAAAGGTAAAGTGAATCTGTCAGTGTTCAGTATGGGTGAATGTCAGAGAACCAGGGTTTTGCTAGAGCAGTAAAAAAATCAGGTGGTTCTCTTGGGGCTTCAAAGTTAGCTCTAACAATGTGCTAGAACTTATTTTAAATGTCCACTTCTGCCCCAGCCACTGATTTGGAAACTGATTCTCAAAACTGATCTTCTGACAAGTAGCATTTGTCCTGGTGCATTCTGTGGTTCAAGATCAAACCACAGCTTACTAACTTGTTTTCTTTTCTGCCAAACTTTAAACAAAGCCCTTTTTAAGTTAGAGGGAAATGGTGAGGTTTGGATTAGTGATTTCAATTACCAAATCAGTTTGGTACCACCTAATTAATTCTGCTTTTGGAATTCTCTGTATGTGCCTTCATTACAGTGACACTGGTCTAACTTCTTTAGCACAAGCCACAGCTGAAGTTTCACTTGTAAATCTAAAATACAAGTTCAAGTCCTTACAGTACATCCTTCATTAAGCTTCAAGAATAACTGGAACATATCTAGGCTAGAGCATAGCCACATTGCACATGCTAGTATATTGAGATGCTGTTCTTTGGATGCAGTGGGATAAGAAGCGTGAGAGAAATACATGAGTAGACAACAAACAGTTTTCCCCAGTAAGCTTCATTATTTATTGAGTTCAATTTCTGCTTGTTTTCTGAAAAGAAAAAGGAAAATCCCAAGCATTAATGATTTCTATAATGTACAGTAACATAAAATGTTCTGAATAACATGAACTGGAAATTTTAGAAGGAAGAGTTGTGATAGTACAGCATAGAATGTGTAGTGTAAATACCAGTTTTGGGTTTAGGTTTGTTTAAGATCAAAATAGAACAATGGAAATAAGTGCTTAATGCTGGTTTTGTTAAGTAAATTATGCTTCAATATAAAAAGACTGCTTAAGGGGAAAAAAAAAATGAGTGTAAACCCAACAGTCCATTCTTAGGGATTTTTGATGGCTTTATTCCATCCAATGTTAGGGGAAGGCTTGCATTGCAATTGGCTAAACACAGATTTCTTTAAGTGTTACACATGTCTGTAGTATGAAAGAAAACTTTGTGGTTTCCTCCTTCTATTTGTCTCTCTGGATTTAAAACTGTCATTCCTGTCTCTTAACTAAGCAGCAGAGAATCCTCCTCACTCTTTAGGTGTGTTTTGCCTCTTGTGATTACAGGTGTAGCTGGGGAGGGGAAAGTGTAATTGATAAAAGATTCCACCCTGAAAGATAACTGTTTTCTGATAATCCTCAAATAAGGTTTGTGTAATCAGCTTGTAAACTGCAAAGTGCACAAAATATGGGCATGATAATTTCCATTTTGTAATAATGATCTCCAGCAAAATGGAAATATCACCTAATGCACTTTGCAGCACACTTAACATAATTCTAGAAGCTAAAATGGCATTAGGGCCAAAACAGAATCTCCTTATGGGAAAGGCAGAAGGCATTTAGGCATGATGAACAGGTAAAAAAAAGAAATGTCTGCAGTGATTGTATTTCTAAGGAGATATTTTAGCAAGGAGGCTAAATGAATGCTTTCTGGCATGTCTTTTATTTTCCTGCAAAATCTCACCTTTTCTTTCTCCTCCTGTAAACACTGTAGTTTTTACTCTTGGGTTTGTGGCATTTTTGTTTTTCCTCCTCCTTTGGAATCCATATAATTGCTTGTAGCCATGGCTCTGAAGGCCTAATACTTTCCCATTAATGTCATTTATTTTGTTTCAATATTGATGGCTTTTCTAATGCCCTGCGATCAGTGGGCTGCAGTGCTGGCAGCTGGCCTGGGATCGGCAGTGGTTTTAATAAATCACAATCAGACCCATGCCATTACATCAATATTTTTAGTCAATTATAGAGAAGGTCAGGTGCTACATTCAGTATAGGAGCCCCAGCATGTGGCATTTGAGAAACATCTGGTACTGCAACAAAACTGCAAGCCAGGGAAAAAAAGAATCCAATTTATCCTATCTAAAGAGACCAAATGAAATCTGCTGCTTTATGGATAACACAATGATGATTATAGCCATTTTGAACATGTTAGGCTTGCTAGACTTAATACCCTTTATATAGACATATTCCCAAAAGTTTCCATTCAATAAAAACTGAAAATGAAAATATTATTTTCTCAGAAGCAGATGGGAATTGTTGTTTCCTCACAGCAGGCATCTAATATCTTTTGACACCTAGTGACCTGCCTGAATGCAATTTGTGTCTTAATATCCAGCTTACACCAGCTTTTGCCACAGGAGAGAGAACAAGCTTTTCCCTCTACTTGAAGTCCTGGCTATTGCCTTGGCAAACACAGAAATATTCCTTTCTCAAGGCTCTGATATCTGTATGCCCTTTACTGTCATTGCTTGCTTTTTTTTTTTTTGTCTTTTCCAAATGCTTAGAGATTTCAGGAAATAATGGGACAGACAAGTACCTGTTCATCCATACATTACTGTCACCTGGAGTGAGGCTCAGGTGAAAACAGTGAGAGCCTGATAAGAATGGTGGAATAAGCAAGAAAGAGGCCACAAATGAACAGAGTGGCAGAAGTAATTTTTTTCTGGTGCATAGAGCAGGCATTGTGTTTATTTGGGTCAGGAGACAAATCATCTTTCATGTAGATGACACCTGGTAAAGTGGCTGAATGTAAGAAGGATGAGGAGAGATGATGGAGAACAGTGGATGGAAGTCTCAGAGGACATACTACCCTTTTCTCATATCGTCCTTCATTGCATTCTAATAGGCTGACTAATGTACCATGGAAATTCACTCTTGGTATTAGAGGGGGAAAGGGTGGGACTCTTCTCGGGGAAAATGCATAGGTAGCACTGCAGACATAAATTATTTTAGAAGCAATAAGGCTTAGGAATTTTGAAGAGAACCTCTGTATATCACCATTCCTGAATGCTTTTGATTAGTTGGGGAGACGGAGTTTTAGGCTCGGGTTTCGGGTTGCTTAAAAAGCCTCCCGTTTCAGATGGGTTGAACCTGTTCTAATGGATGCCCTCGAGCAAGAGGCGTCTCTGCCTGGAGAGACATTCATCTTTTTCCCTGTGTCACAGGCTTGCCGGTAAAAATCTTTGTGATGCTCTCTCCAATTTTTCTTCAGTAAATCAAATCTTCCTTCTTTCAGAAAGATGAATGCTGTAAGGTTGGGGTGTTATACAGGAAAAAAAAATCAATGCAGCCAAAATTGAAACAGTATGCCTGGGTATTGATTGGCCTTGTGAAATCGAAACTAACAGCTTTGTAACTGTTCCAGTGGACAGTTAGCTGACCCCTAATGGACAAACTATCAATATTAGCATTACTATTTTATCTTGTACTATGTCATTTTAGAATCCAGAGTCCAAGGGAAAGAGAGGGCTTGAACTGAATTTTTAATGCTGCTTACAAGAGATTATTTTACTCTCCTGCTCCCTGCGGTGGTTTGCAGGTGACAATTCCAAACCTCTTCTGTTTGGGGTTGGTTGTTTTTTTTTTTTTCCCCCCTGAAATCTGTATTGCTTTCAGTGGCTGCAATAATTTTTCACCTGTTAGAAATTTTCTGTTTCCTCTTTGAAATTTGCTGTTCGTTGCATTTTCAAATCATGCTCGATGATTATTTGGAGAGACAACACTAGAGCATGGTGTTATTGTCCTGAGTTTTTAATTGCATAGAAAAATCAGGTGAGATTGTCTAAAGCATTTTGTCTTTTTTTACTCCCTTGAAATAAATTCTAGTGTTGGATTTGGCTTTTAAGAAAAGAAACATGGAGTGTGCTCACTGGTGTCTCAGCCCATTGTCTTGTGCCATAGGCATTGATACATAGAAGTTTAAAATCCTGTGTCCTGAGAGTGAATGTGACCTGATGAAGATATATAATTTTTCATCAGCCTTAACTTCTTCAACTGCTTTTATTCTGACTCCTAACCCACCCTGGGGATTTTGCATTTGACAACAGTGTAAAACAACATTTATTGCTCTCCACGGAGCTTTAGTGATGCTAAGAAATTCTTCATAGCCAGAATTGACAATAACATAGCAAGATGACTTAATAAACCTTAGCATGTTCCTGTTTGTGTTGTCCTTGAAAAGAGAGAAGACAACAGAAGTTGAAGCAAAAGGAGGGGTGTTGGGGGAAAGGCAGGCACAGGCACCCAGCATAAAGGAAATCAGGGGCTTTGGTTTGATGGTTGCTGTGAAGTCAGGATGAATAGATGCTGCTGTTTAATTGTGGTACTTCTCTGCTCCTTTCTCTTAAAAGGTGGTTTCTACATCTATGGCTGGTGTAAAGTAAAGTTGCTTTCCACCATTACAGTGAGAGATCCTGTACATTTTAACACGTTAAGATGCTAACCCTTTTTGGTAACCTCCAGTACAGCTTTGATCTCGCAGGGAGATACAGCTTTACAAAATTGGGATGGATAAATAAGCATGTTAAAAGCATACACTTCAAAAGCTTTAGATCTCATGGGTTATGTGACTTCTCTCACCAGAGAGAGAGTGAAATTGCTCATTTTATAGAATCATAGAATTGTCAGAGTTGGAAGGGGCCTTAAAGATCATCTAGTTCCAACCCCTCTGCCTGCCAGGGACACCTCCCACTAGAGCAGGTTGCCCACAGCCCCAGCCAGCCTGGCGTTGAAAACTTCCAGGGATGGAGCTTCCACAGCCTTTCTGGGCAACCTTGTGCCAGTGTCTCCCCACCCTCACAGTGAAGAACTTCCTCTTCAGCTTCCTCTTTTGTCTCAGATTTGCCTGTGCTGGCAGAATCCAGACTGGACGTGCCCATCTTCCATTCTGGCTTTTTCCAAAGAGGCAACATTTGAGATAGAGCTGAGTTTGAAAGGGATCATATTATTAAATATGGAGAAAATAATATTATTTTGTTTCCTTTTTACCCTAAGATATTGAAGGGCTGCATGCAGTTTTCTTTCAAGAGTGGACAAGTTGAGAATTTTCATGACATTTCTTTCTTTCTAGAGGGGTGTCAGAGTAGAGGTTATGGGATTAAAATGTATAAAGCACTGTCACGTGTGGGACAGAATGCAACAACCTCAGACAAAAGCATTTTCATCCTCTTCCATTCCACAAATGCTATTCTAGCTCAAGTTGCAAATCTCATTTAAATAGTTGATTCAGGTAGAAATAAGACCAGATAATAATAATGAAAAAAATCTGATTTTAGAAGTTCTATTACTTTATTATTTGTTTATGACTTCAATTCTTCACTTCTTGTAGTGATGCTGTTTATTAGCTTGATTTTGCCAAGTAGCAAGGTGGTCCTAGAGCAGCTAGTCCCAGAGGTTAAGATTTGCTGTAGCTGTACAAGCTCATCCAACAAACCCAAGTCTGCATTTAAGCTTCTCAGTTCCAAAAAGAGAAGTCTGTAGACTGAAGAAGGTGGTTAGTGAGGTCAGCAAGGGTAAATGCAGTTGAATCCTAAGAATTTCTTAACTGCAGATGTTTCTGGAGTTGGCCTCTTGATGGTGAAGGGATGAGTGTGGGTCAGGCTCAGCTTTGTGAACAGTTTCTTCAAGGAGAACGTTGGGAAGTAGGGGGCTGACAAAGTTTGAAGGACAAATGTCAGCAGTAAAGAAAGATGCCTTAAAACATTTAAATTTAAGAGTTTTTCAAATCAACATCTCAAAGGTTAAAGTGAAACTATGAGAAGTTAAACTGCATTAACCTTCCAGAGCAAACTAACTAAATATTCAGCTCAAGTCTTTACCTTGTTACCAGCTGAAGTGATTCTTCCTTGACTGTGAAGAACTTCTCTGTTCCTTTGAACATCAGTTTCTCTTCACTGGTGTGTGTTTTCCTATGGCTGTGTCTGCACTACTGAAAAGATGTTACTGTACAGTCAAAAATTAACAGTAGTTAGCTGTTAATCCTAGCAGAACAAAGCAGTCAGCATCTTGATTTGAAAGTGTGTAGACATTTGTGACTGATGTCCCAGTTTAACCCCTCCTAATGGGACAACTTCACATCTTCTATGATAGATACTTCCAGTGCTATGTCATTTACATCAGCTTCTGCATCTTGTATTCCCTGGGGTGGTTTTTTTGTGGGTCCCCAACACCAGTAGCTTTAGGTGCTAAAGGAATCATTAACATGGTCAGGGGCAGACTCAGCCTCTCCCCTCAGGTGTGATGATGTTATGGGGTTGGTTGGTTTGTGGGATTTTATTCTTTCTTTGTTTGTTTTTCAAGGTAGCACATACTTTTCATTTGTTTGATGTCTTCAGTACTTTTCTAATTCCTGCAGCACACCTTGATGGCAAATGACACAGCTACACAGGTTGCACCTCCTTTGCTTTTCTGTCTTTGGCTTTTCTGCTTTTCCCTCATACTTCTGTTTGTAATCTGGAAATGTGAACTCTGGTTGCTATTCCTCTAAATCCCAAATTGTAACCTCCTGAAAAAAAGATACAGTTTATAGTTGAAGCCAAGGCATTCTTTACTATTGTATTGTCCCTTAAAGTGAATTGTGTATGAATTCTTGTTGGCATTTTCATGAATATAAATAAATATTAGTTAGGAGGACACATGGTCTCTTGTAACATAAATAGCTTTTATGTGGTATTTTATTAGATTCTTCTGAATAGACATTGGCATGCTGGCTTAGCCATGGTACTCTTTGGATTTCTTTTTCATATTAAACTGTACAATTATTTCTACTTCAGGGGTAAAATGAGCAACATGAATGTCAATAATGACCAGTATTCAATTAATGATGTTAGCAGCTTTACAGGTAAAATACCAGTTTTTATAATGCTATTTTGTGTTCTAGGTTGATGTTGAATTAAACCAGTTATTGCATAGATCCATCTGCTGTACTTCATAGTGAAGTCTCTGCTGAGATTAAATGCAGAAGCTATTCTTGAGTTATTTGGTCCATGACTTTAACCCACTATTTCTTCACATTGCAGTTTGGGGTTACAGAGTAGGAAATACTTTCTTACCCTTCACATGCACACAGTCTCAAATATTTTTGAGACAGAAGGCTGCTGAATACTGCTTGTATTCTGATAAAATTTGTTGTTCTGGGGGAAACAGAAGTCATTCAAACATTCTCATAATTCAGAAATACCCAAAGTGTGATTTTCTTTTCTGCTGGAGGGTTTACTGTCCAGTTTGGTCTGGCTCAATTTAGTTCAAAAAGTTGATTCTCCCCCCCCTTCCCCCCTTAAAAAATAGTTTCTGTTAGTATTACAATTCCTAATGGAATCATAGAATAATTCAGCCTGAAGGGGACCTTTGGAGGTTACCTGGCTGCCTAACTGAAAGAGGATCAGCTGTGAGATCAGATCAGATTGCTAAGGGCTATATCTAATCAGGCCTTTAAAACCAGTTGGATGGGTAGAGATTGCACAGCCTTTCTTGGTGGCCCATTCCACTTGCCTGGCTGTTGGAATAGCTAACAAAGAATACAATAAAATCCAGGACTGCTGGAGCTTCTCAGTCTCAATTCATATCTTTTGTTTCTCATCTTGCCACCACACACCACTCGAAAGTACCTGACTCCATCCTCTCTGTATCAGCAGGTCCTCCTGAGACCTTCCCTCCTCCAGGCTGGGGAAGCCCAGTTTCCTCATCCTCTCTTCACATGGCAAGTGCTCCAGTCCCCAACCACCTAGGGGTCCCTCTGCTGGTATCTTTTCAGTTTATCCATGTTTTCCCTATTTGAGGGGCACAGAGTATCCAGATAGTCTAATGAGTGCTGACTCATGGCAATAATTACTCTCAGTTTCCTGGCTGTGCTCCACTCAGTGCAGCCCAGGATGCTGCTGGTGTCCTCAGGAGATCCTCCAGAGCCCATTCAGCAGAGCTGATCTCCAGCCAGTCACTCCCAGCCTATACTCTTGCAAGGGATTATTACTTCCCAGGTGTTAGAGCTTTGTGTTTGCCCTTGAACATCATCAGCCCATTCCTCCATCCTGTCTAGGTCTCTTTCAGCAGCAGATCAACCCTTGAGCATAGCGACTTGTCCCTCCTGGTTTGATGTCACATGCAGACTTGATGCACTCCTTGCAATCCTAATACATATTTTGAAAGTCATTGTTCTCCCAGCTAAAAGATAAAAGTATATATATAAAAATACCTCTGTAACTTGACCACTGCCAAAGCATGTTTTGTGTAGCTGTGACGTGCAATGTGTTCATCAGCACAGGATGGAAGCAATGGCTGTTAGCTCAGTGCAAACCAGGTGCTGACTTCCCTCTTCCCTGGTTAAGCTCTCTGCCTTCCTGTTCTTGTTGGGTTTCTTTCTGCTCTCACCAAGAGATGCAAAACATGCCATGGCAGGCTCATTCCCAGGGAGTTTGTGCTTTCTGGTTTGTGGATTAGGGTAGCTCATCTGAGCTCAGAGCAAAAGTCCTGTATGTAAAAATGCTTTTCGGGAGAGGGAAGGATTTATTTGTTCCATCTACCTGTTTAAGAAAGCATTGCTTTTCCAGAATAAGGTCAAGATGAGTCTCTGATCAGTATCTGGGAGGGAAGGAGGAATCTTATTTTCAAACTTTTTTTTTTTGTGGAACTCAATTGTTTTTTTGAAAGAACAATATCTGTGGAGTATCGATCGCCTCTGGCCAGTAGTTAGTCAGAGGCTATCTCCTTTGACTAGCCCCTTAGCGTGGTGTCATCCTCCTTCACGTGATAGATTGTTACAATCTCAGCCAGTGTAATTACACACTAGCCAAGTGGGTCATTTATTTCTGTACCTTCACCATTTACCAAAAATCTCCTTTATCTTTGGGAGCCAGCTCTTCCTTTTGCAGTAAAAGCAAAATAACGACACATAAACCATTAGATTCTAAAACTAAGGCTTTGAAAAATAACTGAAGACTAACTAAAAAAACTGGGCTACCTTTTATGAACACCTAGTACACTTTTTATCTATTTTTTTTCCTAGTGTCCTGGAGAACAAAGCACACCAAGCCTGTTCATTGTTTTTCATGTGTCTGGTAAACACTATTTTTTATTTCTGAATGTTTTAGCTTTTTTATTTATTTGCTCTGTTAACACTAGATGCTTTCACTTGCATGAGTGTCCTGTCTCCTCTCCCCTCCCCTGCATCAGCTCTTCATTTATGAAGTGCAAAAGCTCCTACTTTTTGGCAGGAAGTATTAGATAGGTTGCCTTGAGCACAGTTGGTGCAGGCAGAGGTGGACGTTGTGCCAGCTTACAGGAAACTGTAGATTCACTTTGAAACCTATGGTTGTATTATATACATGTCAGGATGGAGAACCTCTGTAACCTTTTCCACTGTACTTCCTTGGACTGTTTTGGGGAGGAAGATCAGGAGGCTAGCACTGTAGCATCTATTTCTGTTTGAGAAGGACATGTATTCTTGTTAAGGTGAGCATAAGGTAAAAGGGCTGCGTTGTTGGCTATGTTACTTCATGGTCCCAGTGTGGATGATTTCTCCTTTGGGCCCAGCCTTAAAGCTGTGTGAACATTAAAGGCTGGGCTGACTGCCACATGCATTCATTACCCCAGTTCTTCTTGTTACCATGTTTTCCTAAGTAGCTTAACAGAAGCAAAATACTTGTTAGCAAACAGGAGAGGAGTCTAGAGACTTAGGTATCTGTAACTTTTTTTTCCCCTGTTCATTTTAACATGCTTCAGCAGAACAGAGTCTGGGTTTTATACTGAAGGGGGAAAATGTGTGAATTTGAGATTCTACTATTAATATTAAACTCTCAAGACTTTCTGTGATTGCCACTTTTTGGTTGATATTTATTGCTTTTGGTGTCCCTATATATATTTCAGAACATGGCAAGGTACTAAATCTTTCCAGTCTGACAGGTAAGCCAGTTTATGTATGTTTATATTTGAACCCTGTGCTGAGACAGCTTTGTGACCTACAACCTCATTCCAATCTCAAATGTATGGCTTGCATCTCAAACTCTAACATGTTAGCTGGGGTTTTTTTAAGGTTAGTTGCAAATGGATTTCAAATAGCTGAGCTTGTCCTGTAGTCCAGTCTTTTTAAATATTAAATATTGCATTTTGGAGATGGATTGTCAGGCTTCTCTGAAGTTACTGTTGCAGCCCTTTGTCATATACCCTCTCCAGAGCTCTGTTCTGGGATTTAGGGTAATTCATGGTATTTTTGTGTATAGAATTTTGAGCCATCTGTAGCAGAGACCAAGCCTAAACCTAAAGATGCCACCTCCTGTTCCACAAATTAGAATTCAGTAGCAGTGTGCATATAAATATGTGCAGATAAGTAGCAATGTACTTCATCTCCTTGCTTTGCTCCTGACCTCCCTGTCTCTAATCCCTTCTGTTCTGTTGTGTGTCCCCCAGAAACTACTCTGTGTGCCACAGGTTACCCAAGAACCTTCTCTAAAGGAATGACAGTAGCAGTTTTAGGGGAGTGTGGGTAAGCTCCCTGTATGAGAAGATGCTAATAATGAGAGATGTGACTGCCTGCTTTATTCAGCACCTCTAATGCTTAGGCTGGTTAGCATTTAAAAGTGGTCTGAAGAGTTACAGAGAAAATGGATTGTCACAGAAGAACAAAGAGATGTTCCTATTCTAGTGTTTGTTCTCTTCTGAATCTCCTGATCAATAGCTCTCTGAAGATGCTCATGGAAAAACCTTTTTCATACACAAGATCAGTTCCAAAATATCATTACTGTGTTGCTACTAAAAGTAGCCAGTACTCCAGAAATAAAGGTGGTGTGGCATACAGAGCAGAAGTGGGAGGGAGAGAGGCCCAAGACACAGTTCTTCCCACCTTAATGATGTTTATTTAGGGTTTTTAAAGAAAAAATAGTTTATAGTGTCTCTTTTAAGTGATGGGGAGCTACAGATGCTGGATAAGGGGTGGTAATGTTGAGAGATGCTTCCAGTGTTGTTTTTCTAGCACACGTACTCTGTGTTAAGAGATACATATCTATGGTATGTGTGGCAGTTTACATGTGATCACAGCTGCCTGGTTTGAATCATAGAGTCATAGCAGAAAACACCTCTAAGATCAAGTCATCAACCCAACACCCTCATGCCACTAAGCCATGTAACCAAGTGCCATGAAAATCTATGCAGTTTAACAGAGGGACAAGATGAGGCACTTATGTGATGTTGAGGTCCTCAGTTGTTGGTGATGGATGCAAACTAGAGGAGGGGAGATTTAGATTGGATATGAGGAGGAAGTTCTTCACTGTGAGGGTGGGGAGACACTGACACAGGTTGCCCAGAGAGGCTGTGAAAGCTCCATCCCTGGAAGCTTTGAAGGCCAGGCTGGCTGGGGCTGTGGGCAACCTGCTCTAGTGGGAGGTGTCCCTGGCAGGCAGGGGGGTTGGAACTAGATGGTCTTTGAGGTCTCTTCCAACTCTGACAGTTCTATCATTCTATGATGTTATTCTGGTTTCCACTTTTCTGCTTCAATCACTGGCTCAGTGTTTCCTGCAGATGTAGAGTAGAAGAGTGATATTGGTACTCATTTAAAACCTAGCATCATCAGTGTGAAACCATCCTTGATTCCTGTGAAAACCACAAACATATTTTCTTTAGGGAGAAAAGGCTGTTTACTCCAAAATCCTCTCCAAAAGCTGTTTAACAGTTTGGGTAAACACAGACTATTTGTTTGTAGCTTAGATGCAGGCAAAATTATTTATGATCAAAATATTAATTTCCTTCTTTAGACATTGTTATACTGCTGAGTGTGTTCTGATAACCTTGCAATAGGGTAACACTGACAACTGCTATTTCTTACAGGACTCCTTAATATACTTTAATGAATGTTATGAGGTGGTTTTGCCAAATGAGATCAGCATGTTGCATTTTTAAGTTGAGTTTCCTGTTACAGTGTGTACAATATTCTGTTATTTATTGTGTCTGTAGTCAGAATACACACTAAGCATGTGCATTACAGTGCAATAATTAGCATATAATTTTCAACATTTCAATGAACTTTTGTCATAAAATTTAAGGAGATTTTAATTGCTAGTAATCAGGATTGCATGTTAATAGGCTGTAGATAATTAGGAAACCATTTGCATTTCTCTTCCACAAATTTTATTAGTATTTAAACCCTCACTTAATACCCAGCATTTTCTCCAGAGAGTTGAGGAATGGTAAGTTGAGAATCATCCTTTTTAGTCACAATAATATAGGTACCCATGGTTTTTCCTGAAGATTTTCTTTCAGCTTTAATGATTTTGGAAGGATGATGCCTTTGATT
The DNA here is from genome assembly GCA_013399015.1 of Galbula dea. Lineage (NCBI taxonomy): Eukaryota > Metazoa > Chordata > Aves > Piciformes > Galbulidae > Galbula > Galbula dea. The sequence goes on along the minus strand of VWZX01000315.1, from coordinate 451,638 downwards.
ACTCAGATTTACTGATACTGAGTGTACAGTGTTTTCCCTCTGACTTCTAATGGGCTAGCAGGAGCTACACTGTGGCCATGGAGCAGTAATGCTGGTTGTGCATTTGCATGTCTCTGTGCTCATGAAGATCTTTATTGTAATTGCTCAAAATGTTGGGGGAAAATATTTAGCAAACCTCTGTGTACCCAGGAAAAATCTGTTCCTGGCATATCTGTGACTAGAGTACTGGAGGTCTAGGTTGCCTGTAGCCTCTTTCATGTTTGTGGTACACAAAAGAAATACTTCTTTGTCTGCCAGGTCTGAAATGGTTTAAATAGCAGAAAGAGTCTGTCTTGTGTCACCCCTTGATTTATTAAGGTGTTTTGGATAAAGATGTATTGTAGAAGTTGTGCATATTTATGAAGCAAAGAGGAAAGACATAAAATTGAAATAATTAAGGCAGCTGTTTGCTTGGTGTAAGGCAAACAGAGGGATCTGGAATGGTTTTAATGTTCCTGAAGGGAAAAAAAAACAGTAATAGAGCATTACAAGGTTGGCAGTGACAGCAGCACCTGAATGCAGTAACTGTAGGTGGGGCAGAAGCCACCTCTGGAGCTTTTACATGAACCATTTAAGGAGACTAAGGAAGTACCTAGGCAGGAGGAGGATTTTCTGTCTGATCCAGGTGAAACATAAGAGCCATCCATGGTGCTTGGTGTTACAGCTACTAGGAATTTCCAAGCTGAACCTTTTTCTATTGCAATTGTTGCTTCTTTGATTAGGGACTTAAAATAATGCAAATGTGGTTCCTTAGGGCTTATGGTTTTGGGTGCAAAGGGCAACAATGAAGCATGTTCAGGATTTAATTCAATGCACAGTTTCTGTACCTTCAGAAGGGAAGGTTTCTTTGGATTTTGAAATAGGCTTTCAATTTTTTGTTTTCCAATAGCATATCAAGGAGGTACCAGGATAACATGATTGAATTCAGTCTTTTGAGCAGAGCTTTTAAAACACAATTTGATTTTGCAGGAAGTGTTCATGTTTTTCAATGTCCTACTGCTTTCCAGAAATCTCTGAAATTGTTGAAATTTTGAAGGAAAGATGGATCTGAATTCTACCAATTGTAAGCAATGACTGGTTGTGAAAGAGAATTCTTCCCAGTCATTTATTTAGTGCTCCAGTTACAGTCCCTTGGGGTGACCATGAGCAAAAGGTGAAGATGACCTTTTCTGCATCCCAAACAGCTTGCAAATGAAGTTCAAACAGATCAGACAATAATTGAGACCCATTTGGATCCACAGTTCATGCAGCTGTGTTAGATGTACATTTTAGAAGCATTTTTAACTTGTTTTTGTTTTCTCCCTGTGGTCAGTTGTTCTTGCTAGTTTATGAAAGCCTGGAAAATAGACATGCTTGGAGATTAATTCCTCAATAATGTTATTTCTGTGTTTTGTATCAGACTTGAGAGGAGTGTGTAAAGATGACTGAAAGAAATCAGACTTGGTAAATGTTTTGCAGTCATACTGGAAGGATTGTGCTTTAAGCCATTGGTAATTCAACCTTTGTGGTAAAAGTGTTGGAAAATTCTCAGTATTCTTTTGAACTCATCACAAATCGACCTTAAAGCTTATATATTTCTGGCAAACCTCAAATATTCTCTGCCCCCTTCCCTCCCCCTACCCCTCAGGGTTTGTTTTTTTTATTGCTTGTGAGCAGTCTGGTGGAAGAGCAGGATTTGCACTTAATTTCTCTTTGCTGGCTTTGTGTGTTCCCTATCTGTGTAGGCTGCAGCATGACTACTGAAATGGGTTGTTTTTTTTTTTCAAACTATTAAAAAATAACCTGAAAAATTTTTGCCTGTGCATAACCTTTTACCTGTAGGCCTCTGCCTGTCACCCTCTACCTATTAACAGGGATGAGGCAGTGATTAGAAGAGAGATAATTGAGCCTCTCCAGCCCGCAGTGATGGGAGCTGTTGCTGACGTTCTTGTCCTTTGCCCATCATACCTTTCCCCTGCCAGAGCAGAGGTGGTCTGCTGCTTGCTGAGCAGATGTTTCTCCTTTGCATAGTTATTTTTTGAGTGCCTTTATATACAAAAATCAGATTGCACTGCTACTGTCACTTTTATCTGATGAGAGGAAATCCCAGACGAATGAAGCTGGTTTTCTTTTCAGGCAGCTAAGCAGTGTTGCTCAGGGGCACGTTCTCTTGCCTTGCTTCTGTTGCTGCTCACTGTAAACGTTTTCTTTCTGGCATGTTTCTTCTTTAATCCCTCTTTCCCTCTTTGACCCATATCCTTAATCCCATTGGGTTTCTTTTGAACTTGGTTATTTCTTACTCTTCTGGTCCATCTGTCTGCTGTAACTATGAATCCTTTGCCAACACCACATTTTCATCATATTCCCTGAATGTCTTTTTCCTCCCACAGTTTTGATGTGAGGACATGAAGAGGTACAGGGAAACTTTCTGGGGCTGCTCATTTTTCAATTGTGTGATACTGAGTTATTCCTCACTTCATTTCTTCTTATCTTCTCCTATTTTTAGTGGTCTCTTTCCTTTTTTTGTTTGTTCAGCTCTCTTGTTCAGTTGGTTGTTACTCTCTCAACAAGTAGAAAACTAATGAGAGTTTGAGGTGATCTAGAGGATATGGCTCTGGCTGTTAAATTCACCAAATACAGTCATTTAAAATGTCCATTTTCTGTGTGTCTGAAATGATTCATTTCTTTGTGGCTGTATAATAAACAAGATTTCTTTCTTCCCTGATTTCCTTGCTAACCTTGTAGAAAAGTAGCAGTTGTTTATCACATCTTGTGAAATTCTTCTATGCAAATAGCCATCATTTCTTCTTTCTGCTAGCTCCTGTCTTCACTTGAAAAATATGTGCTGCACATGTGTAATTAGAGGAGGAGAACTTGGGGGAGAAAAATGCAAGTATGGTATTTCTGAGATTAACATTATCTTTGTGATGCAGGAGTTTGCTCACTGGTGTCATTTTCAGATAACTTTTCATGCTAAATATCTTCCAGGGTAATTGTAAACACAGTCCAGTGCTCCAGTCTGGAGAGATTAGCTCATTTGAAAAATAGTCCTTTTGTTATTGAAGAGAGGCTATGGCTATGAACTATAACTCAATTATTTTACTCTGGGTGCTCTCTTGTTGGTAGGATAGGTGTAGTTAACCTGGAAAAAATGACACTGTTGGTTTCTGAGTTCCTGGTTGCCTCTGCTGGTTACACAGCAACTCAGCATCCAAAAGAAGTGATGGTCAATGATATCAAAGATAGGCATTGAATTGGATTTCAGGGCTGGCCTTTCATCCCTCCCTCTCTACAGGTTGCTAAAACAACCTTAGCTGTGGTCTGTGCCTGCTCAGTCCTCCTGTTAATCCAGGTTTGAACAGTGGAGTAGTTAGATGTCTTTGTCTGCTTCATTTAATTGCTAATTCTGGGCTTTCCATTTGGGACCTTTCTTTATTAATTTATTATTCCTACATGAAGTAAAATGCTGACTTCTAGTAACAATCTTCAGGATGTTAAAGGATGTTGCAATTCATCAATATAGTATATATTGAATATATACATAATATATATATATGAATTGCAGATACATGCTTATATTGGGAGGGACTTTTTGGGATGTCAGGTAGTGAGAGGACTAGGGGGAATGGATGCAAACTAGAGGAGGGCAGATTTAGGTTGGATATTAGAAGGAAGTTCTCACTGTCAGGGTGGTGAGACACTGGAACAGGTTGCCCAGAGTGGCTCCTGTTTTCATGGGAGCTAGACTACAGTTGTGGTCCTCAAAAGAGTGTTTCCTCAGGAGCTGGCTACTGCATCCTAGAGAGGAAAGGAGAGGAGAGGAGGAAATGGAGCGGTTCTGCTCTTCTGCTGAGTAAAGGGGATGCCTTTACTCAGTGTGTATGTCCTTGAGTTGCCTCTTCCTTAGAGAATACAAACTGCTTTGGATGTGGAACAGAGACTGGCTAGTGTTATTGTAGATACAATGAGACTTAATACTTCTCTGCTGTCACTTCTCCCTTCTACTGCTGCTTATTTATGTCAGCATTTTCCTGTTCTCATGCCCAAACATGTTTTTCCTCCTCCTTCCACCTTTTCACATGCCAAACTTTCTAGACTCTCCATAGATCTGCTTTTTAATAAACTCCAGCATGAAATACTAGTTCTGGTGCAACTGGTCTTCTACTTGCATACCCTCAACTAACCAACAGTCAACAAAATAAAATCAGTTTAAAAATCATAGATTCTGTGCATTGAGAGGATCTATTCTCACCAGTTTAGTGGATTTTATTTTGTTGGGTGTTTTCTCTATTACTGATAGAGCTCATCTTGCTAAAACTATGCTGAATCTTTAACTGGTGAATGGCAGTAGGAAGCCATTAGTTATAATGCTGGGGCCAAAAGTAAAAGTGGTTAGAAATTGAGGCTAGCAGCAAAACCTTGGAGCAAAATCAGGAATATCATGGGGTTTGGATTGCTTTCCTGTTTGTTTCCTTGTTTTGTGTTTAGTTATTCTTATGCCATGTAAAGCTATCTCAGCATATTTTAGTAAACAAATTACATAGGCAGGACTAAAATCGCATCATTTTTGTGACTAAATTGGTGAACAAACTTTGTGGAGGCAAAACCTGTTCTCCTTACTGTGAAGGATAATGTTTCTTGAGGTGTTTTTTGATAACCTGAGGCTTGGTTATTTTGAAAGATCAAGAATGTTAGAGGGGTTTGGAAGAGTAATCCTAAAAGGAGGAGATGCAGTACTTCTGTTCCACCGCTTTAAACGGTGACAGTGTCAGGAAGGATTTCTTTAAATGAATGAAGTTTATACAGGACATGCCATCTGCAGGATGACTGAATAAACATTGATTCTAACCTTTATTCATGAAACTCAGTAATCTCAGGCTAATGCCTCACTTAACTCTGGACTTTCAGAATGATTTGCCTGATCTGATAAATTATGCAGTCTTTTATTTTGACCTTGTAACCTTGTAGAGTTTACTCAAACTGACTCCACAGTATTTGCCACATTAGCAGGAGAATGGCTGTAAGCAGTCCTTGCACTACAGTTCATTCTGCAGCAGAAGGTAAACACCAGGGCCCTGAAAATTTATTGATTCAATTATGTGATATACACATAGTACCACTGGAGAAGTGTTTTCAGGATTAAGTCATTACAGATCTTCTGTTTGGTCAAAAACCTGAACTGTATAAACAAGGAAGCAAGTGAGTATGGAGAAACATAAACTCTTATTTTTACTGTATGGTAGAATTGTGCTGTTAGACATCAATCTGAAAGTTGTTTAGGTCAAAGAACAAGTCAGACATTAAACTCTCTCCTGCCTTGCTCCCTGACCAAGGTAGCTTTTGCCCTCAGTTGATCCTGCCAAGTATGTTATGATTGACTATGGAAATGATATTTTGTGTTCAGAGTGTGTTGGTTTTGTGTAAGAGTCTAGACTTTGCAGTTGTTCTGTTTGAACAGAGCTGATGACAGTGTGAGGTTTGCTTCCTTCACCAGGAGAAGGCAAGGCTGCAAAGGGAGAAGGAAGGGAAAAGGTAGCAGTGCATTGGGTGAAGCACACTTCATTATGTGACATCTCTAATGTCTTTCATGCTTTTAAATCTAGCACACTATGTTTTTGTCTTGCATTGGAGTATCTGATGTTTTTAGCTGCTCCAGCTGAGGAGCATGGATATTTTGGGACAATTTCAAGCCAAAATGCAAACCTAGTTATCTTTAATTTATCTTTTATTGTACTGATTTTGAGTCTGTGATAGAGGCAAGGCAAAGCCTGCACAACCTCTACTAAGTAAATTATCCAATGGCACAACAGTGTTAAATATATGTATAATTATCAGGCATTTAATCTATTAGAAAATTAAAGAGAGAGGCCAGTAAAGATTTAGGCTGCTAGTGAAAAGAAGAATATAAATAAATTGCTAAGGGAAAAAAAAAAACCCCAACATAGCTCAGCAGTAAAACTAATTATTTTCCTTATTTTTTTCTTCTTTTGTCTTTTGCACTCCATCTTTTGGTTTGTATTGGGTTTTGTTGAAGTGCATCCATTAGAAGATGATTAATATGTCCATCTTTGAGGGGATATTTGCATTTTCTTTAGCTAATGCCAACAGAGCAGTCACTAGGAACTGCACTTGAGAAACAGAGGGAAAATACCCAATTTAGGTCAATGCTTTGTGCAGCCATAATTTTGGACATACTGATGTGCATTTGGGAGGTGGCTGGGAGAAGGAAGACAAAAGGGAAGGTTGTTTTCTTCACAGTGGTTAACTTAAAGTATATTTGCAATGCCTTTTCACTGCTGTGTCTGACTAGCACCCTGGTGATGAGCTCATGTCTTGCTTTGTAAAGACTCTTCTGGCTTCCAGGAAGAGTTCTGCCCTTGGGTTTGTTCTTTGGGTGCTGTGGGTCAAGGTGAGTGATGTTGCCACTGATTCAACAGCAGCTCTGGCAGAATGGCTAAAGGTGCTTGATGGAGAAGGGTGGCAGCCATGAGTGATTAGAATACTAATATTTCAGAGGTAATTAGGAAGCTGGAGAGGGGGAAATGAGTGGTTCATGGAACCCCTGGTGTCTGATTAGCCAGCTTCAAATGACCTAGTAAAAGGCAGACAGAGAACTGGTCAATGACAACATAAATTACCATCTTTCCACACCACAGTGCCTCTGCTACTCAGCTCCACAGCACAGTTTGAGATTTTGGAAAGGAATGGTGAGAAAGGCAGGTGGTGTATAAAGGCATTCCCTTCTTGGTGGGAAGGGACATGAAATGGTGTGGCTAGCAGGACTAGGGCAGTGACTGTCCCCCAGTGCTGGGCACTGGTGAGCCCACACCTTGAATCCTGGAGTCAGTTTTGGGCTTTTCACTCCAAGAAAGACATTTTGGTACTGGAGTGAGTCCAAAGAGGGGCAGCAAAGCTGGTGAAGGGTCTAGAGCACAGTGTTGTGAGGAGCAGCTGAGGGAACTGGGGTTGGTTAGCCTGGAGAAGAGGAGGCTCAGGGGAGACCTTCTCACTCTCTGCAACTCCCTGAGAGGAGGCTGGAGCCAGGTGGAGGCTGGTCTCTTCTCCCAGATGACTAATGATGGGGCTAGAGGAAATGGCCTCAAGTTGCACCAGGGGAGGTTCAGGTTGGATATTAGGAAGAATTTCTCCCTGCCAGAGTGGTTAGGCATTGACCCAGGCTGCCCAGGGAAGTGGTGGAGTCACCATCCCTGGAAGGGTCCAAAAGTGTGTAAAACCATAGCACTTGGAGACATGGTTTAGTGGCATGAGGGTGTTGGGTTGATGGTTGGACCTGATCTTAGAGGTGTTTTCAAACTTAAGGATTCTATGATTCTATTCAATGGAGATAGCCAGAAGGACTCATGAGTAGGAGGAGAATGGGAAACATGAAATGGAAGTGAAAATAACAGCAGGCTCTGGAAACTGAGAGCTGCAGCTGCTGAAAGCAGTGGCCTCAAAGGAAGGTAAGGTGAAGGATACCTATGTCCAATAAATACTTACAGAGCTGCTGCTGAGGGAAGGGGCCAGGGCAGTTCATCTGCAGTTCAGAAGTTCTGAGTAGCACACAGAGAAGTCTGCCCTGGCTTGACCCTTCTGAAGAAAATTGTTGGACAAATTTGTTTTATCCAAATGCAGCATGCAAAGATCAGGATGGCTGCAGGCAACTGCTCCCTGAAAGAGGTGGGAAGTGTTCTGTGATAAAATCCATCTGACCAGATGCTTCTCTTCTTTCATAAAACTGACTTTTTTGGCCATGATGTCTACAAAATCTAGACTCCCCATGATTTTCTTGGTGACTGCTGGTTTCTGGTTTCTGCCTTTTCTGTTTTCTGGCCTTGTTTGTGTTCTGTCTCTCCAGTGGGGGGAGAACAGGTAGACAGATGCATTTACTTCCCACCCAAACTCCCTGTGTTAACAGAGTTTTTAAAGTGGCAAAAATCAAGAGCTCCAAAGTTTCACAGAATATCTCAAGTTGGAAGGGACCCTCAAGGATCATCAAGTCCAACTCCTATTTAGGCACAGGACAACCCCAAAGTCACCCCATGTGTCTAAGAGCATTGTCCAAATGCTTCTTAAACTCCATGAGAGTTGGTGCCATGACAACCTCCCTGGGGAGCCTGTTCCAATGCTCCTGGGTAAAGCAGCTCTTCCTAACATCCACCAGTTGGTACTGAGACAACAAGTACAGAATCAGTGACCATCTGGGAGAAGTCAGATGAGATGCCAGGTGTCATTTGGCTTCTGGACTATCTGTTGCTTTCCTCTGAAGACTGCAGAGTCATCATTTCTAGCCATCTTCTCCCTTCTGTGCCTTCAGATGTATGCAATTAAAAAGGGGTCATCTCCCCAAGCAGCAAAGGGAATAATCCCTTGCAGTGAGAGACTGGAGATATAAGGAGAAATCCCAAGGAACAAGTGATGGGACAACAGGAAATGGCTTCAAGAGGTGATGGGAGGTTCAGGTTAGATGTTAGGAAGAATTGATTCACTTAGAGGGTTATCAGGCATCAGCACAGGCTGCCCAAGGAGGTGGTGGAGTCAGCATCCCTGGAAGTGTTAAAAAGATGTGTTGGTATGGTGCCTGGGGATGTGGTTTAGTGGTGAGCTTGGTGTGGTGGTAGGTTAAGAGTTGGACTCAGTGATCTCAAGGTCTTTTCCAGCCATAACAATTCTGTGGTGCTAAGTGTACGTGTACTGGAGAAGAAGGAGCACCAGAGTGCAAAATAAATTGGGAATGTACTTAAATCCTGTCTTGTCATTATGTGGAGCATAGTGGATGAACAGTAGCTAAAGCTGTGATGTGATCCAGTAGGTCAGTAGGAGCTACTGAACCTATCAGGTAAATGACTCTATTAGGATTCAGTGAAAGAACTGGTGGGCAGAAGGTTTGAAAGTAAGAAAGGTTGAAATCTAAGAACAGGTAAGCTCAGTGGCACACTACACTTCCTGACAGAAGAATAATATGTGCTTTAACTGAATTTATCACTTTATTGCTTGCTCATACTAAAGACTTGATGTTTAGGAATATGTCTGTCTTTGATGGCTAGATGGCATTTCAGTAGACATATATCTAAATATTGGTGATTCTAGATAATTTTGTATAAATATCTTTATTTGGATATTTTGAAAAGGGCCCTTAAATACTTCAGAGCTGTGTAAAGTCTCAAAATTTAAACCACATTTCATACTCTTTGTTCCTCACTGGTGCAGAAAAGAGAAGTCTGGATGAAGGCAGTCTGAGCATTGCTGGGTTGGCTAGATCTTTCCTAGGGTTCATCATTGATTCCATATGTGTATCTACTGTCTAGCCCTCATGGTGAATGGTACCTTTTATCTTTGGGAAATCTTTAAGCAATTTAACTTTGCTTAGCTTATTGTTCAGTAATAAGGAAATAACATAAGGCAAGTGACTTAAAATATTGTTTTACATTTAAAAATGGAACTACTTACTCATTCCTGGTATAAATATGGCTATTAATTCAACATCATGGGCTTTGATTGGCATAAATGGTTATCAGCAGCATGGTTTGGTCATGAGAGAAAGCAAAGTACTCCTTTTCTTCTGAAGAAATGGAGGGCAAACTTTGTTCTTGTTACTTCTGGTATGTTTAGAGCATGTAAGTAACAGGTTAAGGGGGAGGAGTAGTCAAAAATATCACAAGTACTTCACATCATTTCCTTGCAACCTTAGCACTTCACCATGAACATTATAAATGACTGATTCTCCTTTAGGTACTGACTTGCTTTGGGATGATGTATGAAATAATATGTGGTTTGCATGTCCTGTTTGTAATGATAAAGGTCATATAGTATCATTTACATAATCTCTAGCCAGAAATGAACTCCAGCAATATCTCCAGTAGAACATATACATTATCTGAGGTTTAAAACTCTCATTATTCATGAAAGTTAATTTTACAGTGGGTGTGAATGATCTATCTTATGGCTGCTTTTTTGATCATTCTATAAAATAATATGGAGCAAAGCCTGCACAAATAGCAGGAAACCCAGTAAAGAGTGATGCATTTGCTTGACTCTCTGTATACCCGATTGGATCTTGATTGATGGCAATCATTTGTCTTTGTCAAAAAAAGGAGAAAAATTCAGACATTGAAATAAGAGTGCTATCAAACTTTCTACAATGGCAGAAAGATTCTATTAATGTAGCCTGAGAGTATTAACTGTCTCTGCTAGAAAATGATAAAGAATGTTAATTTTTTTTTTTTCCTTGAGCACGCTTAAAGTGTAAACTGCATTATTTTGTCTGTGTGGGAAGAGCAGGAGTGTGCTGCAGATTGATGGCAGGCTGGAATTGCAATAAAAAAAAAAGGGGTAAATTAAAAAAAAAAAAGAGGAGAAACAAAAAGGCCAATACAAGAGCTTAATCCTTCTGATTATGATTTTGCAACAAAACAATAAAAGTTTAAGTAGCACAGTGTCGTAAAATCCTTAATGCTGCATTCCAGTTGATATTGAGGCTTTGAAGAGTGACTTCAAAGGAGGGTGAGCAAGAGCAAAAAAATAGATATAAAATAAACAAGGAGAAAGAAAATGAAAAGCTTGGGTTTAGAAGTCCTTTTGGATGTCAGGTCTAGGAATATTGACCCGTTACCTCAATGGGATTTAAGGCAACTTCCTTATTAATGATACTTAGAAACACAAAGCATATGCTTGTGGGGAATAGTGCAGTTAAGGGGGAAAATGCTGCTGCTCAGTACAGTAATGCAAAGATACTCCTAAAATAAAGGAATGTCTAATGTTACCTATTAAAAACAAACAAATGAAACCCCCAGTGTGTTAATCACTGGAGTTATAATGCTGTTTGTACCTGTGGATTTTATTATCCATCCCTTACAAGTCTGTGGTTGTAAATAGCAGCATTAAAGTTTGATTACTGAAGCAGTATTTTCTAAGTGATGAACACAGCACATGACCACCAGGAATACCCTTTCTGCCCTAATAAGGCAAAGAGGTTTTGTTCCTAAACCTTTAAAGAATAAGAGAACTGTGGCATTCAGCTGTGATATTTACTAGTCCTTGATGCACCCTTAAAAATAAGGATTTGAGAGCTTGTCACGTTGAGGACAGCCAAAAGAATGACCATTTCAAAACTGGGAACCAGGAGGTGCAGTTCTAGCTAATACCCCAACTAATGTGCTTTCTGCTCTTCATGAAGTCATTTTAAAGCTGGGGGGGAGGTGGTTGTTCTTCTTGTCTTTTCTTGAACTATTTCTGCATTGTATTTCCAAAACTATTTTCTATCTCTACCTTACTGCAGTGTGTGCCTGAGTACAGCAGTAGGCTCCTGATTCAAACATCAAAAGGCAAGGAAAGCACAGTTTGTCCTGACCTTGCTTAAAGAACCTTGTAGTGACATCACTAAAAAGTTCACTGTTTTGGATGGATCCATTTTATACCTTTCATGAAGCTGTTGCTCCTGCTGCTGAAGGTGCTTAGGTGTGATTTTAGGGGGGGAGGTGGTGGTGTGTGTATGTATGTATTTATTTTAAATGGTAGGATAGGTGAGATGTGACTTGTCTGACTGAGGTCTTTGCTGGTTGAAGGAGCAGCTGCAGAATGACATCATGACAGGGACATTTTGGAAGTGGAAACACTGTGTTAAATGGACACATAGACACATGACTTCCCCTCTCTTCAGAAAAATAACAAATGAGCACCCAACCAGGGTTATAGGACAGTCTAAAGATTATCAAGGCCAGTTTTCAGGGAGCAGCAGAATCAAGATCACCTCTTATGTCCTAATGAACCCATTAGAGAAGAAATCTCTCCCTCTCTTTCCTCCCCTGCTGCCCCAATCTGCTTTTTGCTTTTGCCTGCCTCTGTTTTCTATCCCTGTTCATTCTTCATCAGATTTCTTTTTTAACCTTTTATGCTTTTCCCTGGTTTTTGTCCTAGACCAGACCTGCTTTTGTGCTGCTGCTTCTTTCTGCTCTGCCTCTCGTTGTCCTTATTCCCAACTGCGCTTGATCACCAGCACATAATGTACACATAATTCCCCAGCATCTCATGTTTTTATCTTCCATGGTTGCCACATCTAGGTGCTTTCTCACAGGCTCTTTGTCTCTTCTATATTTGGATGAAACAGTTTCCTCCTTTTTTGGTGATGTTGCTGTGGCCATAGTGAAAGACAACTGCAACTTTCTTAGTCACAGTGCCTCTGGATCTCTCTGGAGCAGTCATTTCTGTTGGTCTGTGGCAATAATGCATGTTTGTGGACAGGAACTGAGACTCAGTGGGTTTGACACACATGAGATCACACTCTGGGCACATGAGGAGTGTGGTGGGGGACAGTCTGAGAGGCACAGTCTAGGGAAGGGTGGACAGCATCTTCAAAAGTGTTGTACCATGAGCAAACACCTTCTGACTGTATACAGGCTGTGAGCTGTCAAAGCCTTTAGCGTGGCCAGGTTTGGCAGCTCTGTACAGAGAAATACTTAGGGCAGCAGCTCCATGCAGGAAAATGAAGGTGCTCTTAACATAGCTGCTCTTCACTTGAGAAATTTTATTACAAATGATTAAAATACAGCAAAGAGAAAATCAAATGATATCTTAGAAGACTTCTGGGCAAGTAGAATTACCTACAAACCTGTCTTATGAAACATTCCAAAGCCACCGAGTCTGTCACAGACCAGATTCAGGCAGACAAGCAGTGACCTGTGTTGATGTGTTGATTTCTCATCCCCAAATCCCATCCAGTGTGCTGCAGTCTGTGTGCTGCCTGTCAGTCTGTCTCTTCTCCTCTCCTCTCACTGCCCCCTTCCCTCGTGGGAAATTTTGGGGGGCAAAATAAGCATCTTGCAGCGATTAGTATCAAAGATTGGTTACTTCTATCATAGGGTTTGGTAAGTAATCCCTAGCTCTTGCTGTGATTTGCTGCTTGCCCATGGAGCTTCACACATGTATTTCATTTCCAAAGTTTAGCAAAGTTATTACCTATAAAGAGGGTGAAAGTCTAGATGAAAGCCATCCCTTTTGTGAAAACCATATTCTCTGTCCCTCTTAGTGACTAGTACAACAAAGTAAATTTTAATGATGCATGATACTGAAAATGAATCCTGTGACCTTGAGAAGTTGTAGCAAAAGATCAGGTTTTATTTGAGGCCTTTTACCATTGTTTTCATTACTGTATTTTTTGGTTTTAGCTGAAAAATGTCATGCTAGTAGCTGTGTGTATATTCAGTATTTGAACCAATCCAAACTAAAAATTCCTGAGTCACTTTAGAAAGCCAAACTGGTTTGCATATAAATGCTATTTCTTTTTTATTCTTTCCTAGAGCTCATTTCATTAATCACTGAATTCATCTTCCTCCCAAAATGAGAGAGAACTTTTTTTTTGTCTGACAACATTCATGCTTTTACAGCAGTGGAAAGCTTTTCACTTTGTCTTATCCTGGAAATCTCTTACAGAAGTTGTGGCTTTTTATTTTGAAAAGGGAAGTGAAAACATTCAATTTTCATTATGAACTGAAACAGTTTTCTCTCACTTCTGACTGTCAGTCTGGATTGATTCTTCTGTCAGCAGAGAACCTGGCTGAAAAAAAAGAATGCTTCTCAAGTCTTTTTACCATGTTGTTTTTGAGGGGGCTGGGGTTTGGGTGTTTTTTTTGATGGTGGTTTTTGGTTTTATTTTCAAGAGTGTTTTCTGTGATGGATTTAAACTTTGTAAACAAGGCTTCTGGGAGGAGTTGTATTCTCTACTGTGTCAAAATATTTGGATTCTTTAACTTTTCCATCATAGGCTAGTGAAGAAAGGAAGCTATCTTAGATTGGGAGGGACAATACATGATTATTTCTGAAGCTGAATAATGGAGAAAGCAGTGATTTTACAGATAATTACACATACAGCTTATATATATGCAGGAGGAAGGTTATGTTCCAGGAGGAAAATGTGCATTGTGATGCAACACACCTGAGTTATGCTTCTCAGTATCTGCACAACAATTGAACAATGGCATGGTCTGAAATCATCTTCTCTGAAGCATTTACATAAAACAAGAATTAACATAGCCAGCAAAAAAGGTGGAGAATTGTGTGGTGGTTACAGGGAAATGTTCTGCTCTCACATATGCATTCCAGCTTTGAAATATGGAATTTATTGTTTTCTTAGGAGCTTCTTTAGTACCTAGAGGGTTTTCCTCTTCAGTGACCCTGCTGTTGTTTTTCATGAACATTAACAGTATCAGACACTACACAGATACCTGATTTATACATACACAGATGGAATTCTCTAGTCCAGAAACTTAAGGTTTGCCTGTGCCACTTTGAACTCTTTACCTTGGTACTGAAGTGACACAGTAGAACAGAAATTCCCAGAAATTAGCACAGTTCCAGCATGTTCTTTTTCACTGTAGCAGTTTTTCCCCAAGCTGTGAACTTGCAAGTTGAGGCCATTACTGTTTGGGTTTGTTTGGCATCTGTTTCTCCACTGTGAATGAGGACTTGGAAGAGAAACACATCAGGAGAAAGGAGTATAAATAGACAAACCAGATTAGCTTTAGAAAATCTCATGTGCTGAAGTAGTTGGAAACTGGCAGAGAAGTTGTTAGTACATGATCAGTTTGATCTCACTCTCCCTTAAGCAACCACTGACATTTTTGGATGGGAAATTTGGGGTTAGAAAAGGTAAAGTCACTCTTGTGCTCTTGCTATCCAGGGGGTACGTTCACATCCCTCCTCTGCAGGGGACAGGGAGTCCCCGGGGCAGTTGGTGGCACTGCTGGAGTAATGTGTTCTGGGTGGGCTTCAGTGTGAGCTACCCCAGGTTGCTGAGCTCTCCTCTCCACTGAGGACATTCCCTAGTGGTACTGAGTGGCTGAGGGACAGGAATTTTGTTCCAGCTGAGTGACAGTGTTGTCTCCATTTCATTCTTCTCTGGGATGGGATTGCTGGCTTAAAAAGAACTGCTTCATAGTGAGAAGGTTGTTTCTGTGTTAGGAGAGAACCTACAGAGGAAGGTTATGTTTCCTACTTTTTCACATTTCACTTGAAACTCAGAATTATTGTTGCTGAGGTGGCTGGTAAATTTGTCTCAAAAGCAAATAAAAGAGTAGTTGGGTGAAGAGGGAGAAGCTGAGACCTTGTCAAGAGAGGTAATAGCCTCCCTAAAAACTCTTTGTTGTCTTTTAGCATGTGACTCTCTGGATGCTAACACAGAGGGGAAAGGAGCTGGGAGGTTGTGCTTGTGTTTAAATCACTGAAATGAAATGGGAAATGTGTCACAAAATACTAGAATGGTTAAGGTTGGAAGGCACCACCAGAGGTCATCTAGTCCAACCTCCTTGCTCTAGCAGGGTGCCTAGAGCATGTTACTCAGGATTGTGTCCAGGTGGATTTGAATCTCTCCAGAGAAGGAGACAGCCTCTCTGGGCAGCCTGTTCCAGTGCTCAGTCACCCTCACAGGAAAGTTGTTCTTCCTTATGTTGCTTCTTAATCTTTCACTTTACAGTCTTTGTCATCAATCCTGTTCTATAACATTGGGTTTAAGAGCTGACAGCTAGAAGGAGCCTCCCTACCTCTTGATGTTGACCCCAAATATGCAGTTTCACCTTTCCAAATGGAGATTCCATCTTTTTGTTTGCTTGTTCTCCCATGTCAGCTCCTAATCCTGGGAGCATTCTTCCTACCTACCTAGACTTTAACATCTCTACCTTAGTGCTCCTTTCCCATCCTCTCCAGCATAGTGTGCATGCTCTTTCATGCTGAGTTCTTGCAGGCTGTGCAGCAGAGAGTTGTGAAGCAGCAGTATTTCCTAGGCCACCTGCAGGGTCATGGTGTCAGCCCATAGCAGTTCACAGGCAGCATCTGCACTTGCAGACTGTGTCATGTAGAAGTTTTGATCCTGCCTCTGTGCAGTCCCTACTAATTGCCAACCTTTTGCTTGACCACATAGAAGAAGACAAGGTATATTTCCAGGCTGTTTTTCCTTCTGCCCCTCTACTCTGTGCTGATGAGATCCTTCCTGGAGTACTGTTCTCAGCACAAGAAGGGGATGAACCTGTTGAAGCAGGTCCAGAGAAGGCCCAAAAAGTGATCTGAGGGCTGGAATCCTTCTGCTGTGAGGGGACAGGCTGAGAGACTTGGGGTTGTTTAGCCTGGAAAAGAGAAAGCAGATTTCCAGTGCTTAAAGGGAGCTTATAAGAAAGATGGGGACAGACTTTTCAGCAGGGCCTGTAGTGATAGGAGAATTTTTTTTAAACTAAAAGAGAGAGATTTAGACTAGATATAAGGAAGAAATGTTTTATGATGAGGAGGGTGAATCACTGGCACAGGTTGCCCAGAGAAGTTGATGCCTCATCCCTCAGGGTTTTGAAGGTCAGGTTGTCTGAGGCTCTGAGCAACCTGATCTAGTTGCAGATGTCCCTGCTCTTTGCAGGGAGGGTTGGACTAGATGACCTCTAAAGACCCCTTCCAACCTGAACTATTCCATGATTCTATGATTCATTTAAAGCTTGAGTAAATACACTGGTCTCTGTGTGCTCCAGGAAAGGGTGCTTTGTGGTTTTATTGTGAGAGACCTTTTGCAAGGCTTTCAAAAGAGAAATACATTTAATGAGTTAACCCTTTTCAAAGGGTTTTGAGTCCTCTTGTTGTTTCCTGGCTATGCTGTGTCAGTATGGTAACAGTTAGGAGTCTTGCTCCATGTGCTTCTCAGTGGTCTTGCTGCCTTGTACTTACTATTTCCTGTCTCAGAGAGCCACACAATGTTTGCAGTTACTTGAACTCTTTCTTACTGATGTTCCTGCAATCATCACACAGTCAAATCATTTCCCAGATTTTTGCCCTCCTCAGATTTGTAAATCCTGAAGGAAATCTCTGACAGAAGTGTGTGTTAGCCTTGCAGTCATGCCTGAAGGGTGCTGCAGTTTGGGTTTGGTGCTTGCTTGGGTTTAATGTAGCTTTGATTTTTAGTTGTATTAGAGGCTGAGAGAAATGCAGGTAATGTTGACATTGGGTATCTCTAAGACTTCAAAATCCTAACCTGCAATCCAAATTAATGATACCTTTCCCAAGATGCTCTTTAACAGTAGCCAAACTTGCTGTGGGCCTGAGTGAGTTACCTATTCCTCCTAATGTAATTTAAATCAGAGGGACAAGTGTGTTCAAATTAATTTGTGATTAAGGAAGAGGTTGAAGGGGAAACTTTAACTCTCCAGATGCATTCAGATTCTGCCTAGAATTAAAAGAGAAAAGGTATATATTTTTGAAATGTAGGTGGTCAGATACCCCAGAGAGGATTTTCTTCTCTTTATTATTTTAGGTTTAAAAATATATATATTAAACAGGTGTAAGCAGGCCAGAGTTGTTCCACCTCTCATAATTTGGAGGATAGTCTCTTTCCTGTCAAAGGAACTAAGGGGTTGGTCTCTCCTGGGTGGAAATCTTACTTTGGCAAGGCTGGTTTGAAGGCAAATGACCTTTGGCAGACCCAGCACCACCTCACAGGGGTTCCTTCTGGATTGGGAACCTGAGATTTTGTGCCTAAGTCTCGATTGTCTTTTCTGTCCTCTCTTTGGTGTTTGAATTGCTGAGTTGATTTAGTTACTAGATGCTAATTTTAACTTGTTTTTGGGAAAAGAAAACAGTTGAACAATGAGTTTAGACCTCTCTGGCAGAAGACTCTGAAAATATGTATAGAGAAAGAAATAACTGTCTTTAGAAGAAGATAGAGCAGATAGTGTATGCTGAATCAGAGGGGTGCACTGTTGCATTTTTATGGGAGCAAGAAAAGTATCCAACTGTTAAGAGAGCTATAAAAAAGGGATACAGGTTACCCACAGCTCTTAAAGTGCAGGTATGTGGGAATGTCATTTCATCCTGTTTCTTCTGGCAGTGAAGCTGGAATGCTTGGTGCAGGTCAAACCTAAGACTTTTGGGAGAATCTTTACTGTAATTCCTGTGTTTCATACTTTTGGGGTCAGAACAATATACAAATGCAGTAGAAGATCTGAGGAGATTTTCTTGTTTTGTTCAAAAGTTAATCTATATATCCATAAATGCAGAAAGATTAGCATCTCCAATCCCAAGCTACTGGAAAGAATTAATCTGAGTCAAAATATTTCAATGTACTTTATTCCTCACAGAAAATAGTCTGATGCTGTAATTAGAGAGAAAAGATACAGGTCATTTCTATGCATGTGCTTAAAGTCAAAGCACCAGAACCAGCAGGAATGGCTAAGGAGACAGAGGCTGAGCTGACTCCTTTACCATCTATGCTCCAAACTATATTCTTCTAGTCCATTGTTCATTTTGGCAAGGAAGAGGTGACTGACTACTGCAGACTAAATTTCTCCATTCCCAAACAGCAGAATAACTCCAGTAAAATGCAGTGTACCTGGGTTGTTTTGCATTTGATGGTAGTTATGGTTATTTTCAACATGAATAGCAGATGATGGGATCTGTATGAACTGTAGTTATTTTGAAAACCAAATTAGAAGTTGTTGACTGCAGTCAGGTGTAGGATGTATGAGATCTGGAAAGATTTATGAGCAACTAAGCCAAAGCATCCAGTTACAAATTTGCTATACTTTCATTCTTCCATGTCTGAGTCATGTCTCAGCTAATTTTGCTCAAAGCCAGAGAAAGTATTCATGTTAACTTCTGATAGAGAAGTGCAGGAGTTTTCAGTTCAGTTCATTTCTAGTTAACCTTGATAGAAATGCAACAGAAATTGAAAGGTATTTTCAAGGGATATCTTCTAAAGTGCAGCCTTATTTCAGATTGGTCAAAATAAGATCAGTCTAAGCTAAGTTCAGTCTAAGCTAAGGTAGTCTTTGCAGAATACGTGGTTAGTGCTGTACCAGGGATTTCAGTGAGCCCTCTTTGAAACATCAGTGTGCACTGGAATGCCAGCACTTCAAAGGATGCTGCCTCCGAAGAAGCTGAGGCTGTGGCTAGCCACCAAGGGGTTAATAAAGATCAAAGAGGAGCATACATAAACTCATCCATAATCAGAGGTGGTTTTAAACTGGAGGTTAATCACACCATCATCCAGGACAGCACACCTTTAAGGTGGGCTTGTCTCTATCCTGACAGTGCTTTAGAATGCACAGAGGGAGGCTGAAACATTTCTAGCCAGTGCTTCTGGATTCCTTTTTACATGAGGAATTCAAAGGTTGCCAGTGCAGAAAGGGCTCTCTGTGATATGTGCAATTGTCATTGTTCATCTAGTTTTGTTTTTTGCATGCTAGTTAGATGGGAATGGATTTTTGGTGTGATCTGAGACGCACAGGTTGGGAAGCCTGGGCAGGGAATGGTAGCTGCAGTGTCTAATGGGTGGTTGAGACAAAGAGATAATATCCTAAGTATTCAGTGTCTAAAAGCATAGAAACAGCATTTCTACCAGGCTTTAAAATGCAAATCTAGGAATTCCAGATCTGTGCTGTCTGTACTGTCTTGTTTACCTGTGGAAATAGCATGAAGCATCTATTAAGTCATGCTTCCCAGAGTTTTTTCCTCTACACTGGAAATACCTTAGGTTTAAACTGTCCAAGAGTCCCCAACAACCATGCAGAGGTTGTCAAGAGTAGTGACAGTTCTGTGCTAACTGTGTGGATCTACCTGAGGTTCATAGCTTGCTTTTCACATCTCTTTCTTCTGAAAGATGTAAGGAGTGGCACTGGTTACTTCTGGAAACATAAGAAACCTCCCTGACACCTTTGGATAAAACAGAAGCACAGATAAAGGCAAAAAACCCTTTAGGAAAAAATTCTGTGTAGACAAAGGCAAATGTTTTCTTGGAGAAACCTTGGAAGAAGCAAACAGACTGTGCCAGTTTAATGGATGACATGAGTGTGGCCTTGGGCCTTCCTTATGGCCAGTTCCTGTTACTACAGCAATGACTGTGGCACAAATTAAGAGCCTACCTCTGTACAATGGTTTTTGCTTAAGGGTTCCAAATTATTTCCATTTGTGGAAGTCTGTATTCTGAAACTATGGAATATGAGTGTTTGTGGAGAGGGAAGATAACATGAGAAGGCACAGAGTATGGTGAAGGGACCTTAAAGATCATCTAGTTCCAAACCCCCTGCCATGGGCAGGGACACCTCCCACTAGATCAGGTTGCCCAGAGCCCTAGATAATGCCTTTTTTTGGATATCAGATATATTCTTCCTCATGCTTTCCTTCTCTCCCCTCACCTGTACATTTCTTTCTCTCATTTGTAGTTAGGTGAGACTGCAGTGTGAACAGGTTACTAACATAACCACTGGCCCCTGTTAGGCCCAGACTGTTACTGTGATTTGGTTGTGTGGCCACATGGTTGTTTAAGTGAATGCAGCTGAGAGAGGGAGAAAGAGTCAAAGATCTTCAGCTGTTGTTGCCAGTGAGGAAAATATGGGTAATGTAGGTAGTATTTCCAAAGATCTCAGTGCACTTATCAGGTGTTAGTTAATCTTTGATGTTCTGCAGAAGACAGTGAAGTCAGTATCAGTGGAGTGCTGTGGAATGCAGACTTGGAGAGTGTGTAGCTGGCCAAGGAGTATTTTAGCATCTCCTTTGACACAATCAGTCCTTTCCCTGAGTGCTTTGGTAATACATGCAAAGTTGGGAATCAGATCAGGAACCTGATTTACTGAGAAACAATCATTCTTTCTACTACATCAGTACTCTGACTTAGATTTGACACATAGCAACACAAACACCTGGTCATGGGATCTCTGCATGAAATGCTGATCTTGGTCCAGCTCCTGAGAGCTTGCTTGTCAAGTTACCTCCTCAGTGTTTACTTTACCATCATTAAGCTGAATGTTTTATTCTCCAAAATGTTAGGTATTTTTGTTCATGTTACAAACCAATAATACAGCTGGATGTGCAGTAAGTGTTCTTCAGGTTAGTAGCGAATCAAATTCATGTGCTCTGGTGTAACTTGTTTCATTAGATCATGGGTTGTGGAAGCTCATTACAGGAATGTTGAATGATTTCAGACAAAGTTTTGCTTGCTTTCTGAAATTCCATTTTATCAAGTCAGCCAGTGGAACATACTCTGCAAAATTACATGCAACATATCAGCTATTTTAGTTAATATTCTGGGCATCCAGGTGCATGAAAATGCAATGGATTTCAGTTTTCAGGATCAAACAGTCTCTTACATTACATGATGCCCTGCAGTCTGCTAGCAGTACTCCATCAAGAGTTCTGCAGTACTTTCTAGAACTTCAGAACTTTGATCTTTGGGTTGACAAGCAAATGAGAATTGCTTTTCTTGTTTGTTTTCTTTGAGAGGAAAAAATGTGTATCTTACAGCAGGTGTCTGGCTTGACTTCTTGAGGTATTTTACATGGAAACAAAAGTTATCTAGATGTGGAGCAAAAAATGCTCCTTGAACAGCATTAAAATAACCCAGGGTATTGTTTTTCTTTAAAATTAGGCATTACTGTACTTGCTCTTAGGCTGTTCAAAGACGGCACCAGGAGACTCTGCTGGTCTGAGTCTTCACAACAACACATTTTTGAGGGCACACACACTGTAGTTTCCATCTGCTTCTAGGTTTGTTGCAGTTGTCCCTCCTGTGAGTGGC
Source organism: Galbula dea (assembly GCA_013399015.1). Taxonomy (NCBI): domain Eukaryota; kingdom Metazoa; phylum Chordata; class Aves; order Piciformes; family Galbulidae; genus Galbula; species Galbula dea. Next base: position 430,085 of record VWZX01000315.1, on the reverse strand, counting down.
CCTTCTTGCCTTTAAGGCTAGGTAGCTTCCTAGATAGGAGAGGTCATTTAGAGCTCTAGTCATGCCCTGTCTCTGCAGAGTATTTCTATAACACTGTGCAGCTTTTGCCTTTCTTTCCTTTTGTTTCTCTATTTCCTGCTGTTTTTCCTTATCACTTCACTCTACCATTCACATACTGTGGTATGAGGACCAATAGGTCATTTCCACAGCTAAAATTCCTTTGCTGTAACACTGTAACTAGTTGGTATGTTTTGTTTCCAGTTGTATTAGCCTTTGAAATTGATAGGGAAAATAGATGTCTTGTTCTTCAAATGAGGATACTAGAGCCTAAAATCTTTCTCCTATTGACCACAATGACTTTTTCTTTTGCATGACACAAAGTCCTGAGCATACAGGTCAGAGTGGGCAGCCTGTATTTCATCTCACCTCTGTACAGTTATGACAACCTGGTTAGTTGGGTGGGAATTTGTGAGGAAGGTTTTGTTTCAGTTCTGAGTACATAGCCTGGTAAATTGGGGAGCTGTTTGAAAGATAAAGGACTATAATGGTTATGCTATTTGAATAAAACATTTAATATCAAAGCTGTGTTTCTATTCAGTCAATACTGTTACCAAGGAACCACTAATTACTGTGTATCATGTTAGAGGGAGCCCTGACAAATCCATGCAAATCATATGATTTATAATTCATAAATCCCCAGTCCCCTGAGAAATGTTGCTCTTGCACTTACACTAATTGAGTACTTATGTTCATTGATCCAGTCCATATAGCACCTTTAGTCCATATGGCAGCCTTTATTGTCAGGATGGAAACTTTGCTTGTCACGTGCTCCCTGCAGCTGATGGCAGGGTACTGATCCCAAAAATCTGCTTCCTTGGCCCCTTGCTTCCTACCCTTGCAGTCTGTCTGCAGTCAGTTCTGCCTGGATCAGTGGTATTTGTGTCTGTCTTCCCCTGGCTGTAGTGAAACAAAGTCTGTGTGCTGCAACATTGCCTTTTGGGGCTGGGACTGCAGTAGTTAATTGGTCTGAGGAGTAAGGTAGTTGTTCTAGAGCAGCTGTAGAGTGTATTGGTACTAATATGCATTTGTCCCAGTAGCTGCTCTCAGAAGTGGCTCACTTGTAAGAATTAGCACAAGTGGGGGTGGGTTTTTTTTGGCTGTGCAGACTTCTGTTGGGTATTTTATGATGTATAGAGTGTGTATATATTTTTACCTTATAATGGAGAGGTTGCCAATAGTTACAAGTACCCAAATACAGAGTCTAATGGTTGGTATGTTGGTGGTGGTGAATAACCAGTGTGCTGGTGAAGGAGATGGAGTCCTCTGCACATTTTGTATGCCTAACTGAAAATACAAGTAGGGGACTAAAGATATATTATGCTTTGGGATAATATTTCGTGCCTGATGATTATGACCTATTTTTCTCATCATTTTAGCATAGTTCAGTAATGTAGCATAATTGTAATTGTTGCCCAGAAGAATGGGTATCACTTAATTCTATCAAAACTGCAGCAAGTTAGATGAATGACAAATGAATAATTTACCATCTTTGCATAATACTGTAGCAGAGAACAGCAGAAGGATTGATGGCAGAAGAGGTTAACAAATTTTAGTGGCTTCCATTAGCTTTTTCATTGTCATATGTTTGTGGTGCTGACTGAAATAAGCTTTGTAGGAGATCTCAGTCTAGGGAACTAATTACTTGTGCTGATTGCCATCCTGATGAATAGAGCCTCATTGTATCCTTCCCCTGAAGACGAGGAGCAGGCTGTGATTCACGACTGCATCTTGCCTGATATTTGATAATAATTTTAACAGATAAATGTAGGAAGGCAGAATGATGAAGTGCCTCTCCATGCTCTACAACTATCAAAGGCATGCACGTAGCCAGCTGTGTTCTGCCTTTTTTCTGTAATCACTGAAGGAGAATTTTAAGTTCTTCCTCGACCTTTGAATAAACCTTTGTCATCCTGGGGTTTATCAGTTTTCTTTGGTTAATTATTCCAAAGTCGTTGGATCTTGGAATCAAAGCATTCACATTTTAGCATGATTGTAACACACACAAAGTGTGCAAATAAGATACTGGGGTGTTTGACTCCAATACTTCATATTTTTGTGGAGGTAAGAAGCGAGGAAGATGAAGAATAGCACTGCCTTTCCCTTGGTGTTAGCAAAAGGCATAGAATTTTGATGAAGGCAGATGTAGAGACACTCTCCATTTCTAGAAGATTATTCTCAGTCACAATTTTTAGGGTCTACCAATTGTGTTTTGGGAGCAGGGTTATGCCAGTTAATTCTGGCTTTTATTGCTGTGTTTGTCTGAAACCTTAACTTAGCCTTTAGTAAAACTCATTTCTGCCTTCAGACCTCAAAACTAAGAATGTAGCTACCAAGTATTTTTAACATTGTGATCTGTAAATTAGTTGTGGCTATTCATTTGTCAGTGTTGACAGGTATGCTTTCTGTTAGCTGCTGAACCAGAAACGGACTATATATGCATCTTCATCTATTGTTTTAATGCTGGCCACGTTAACAAACAAAATCAGTGGGTTTTAATTTGGGCATACAGGTTTTCAGTCTATCATGGCTATTCTATGCTTAAGGCATGTTCTGGTTTATTTGCTGTGCCTGAAATTGGTGGGGTTTGTGCAGTCTCTAGGCTAAAATGCTGCTTTACAGTGGCATTTGTTCGTGGTCATCTAACAAGATAGTAACTGGCACTTGTATGTCACCATATTAAAAAGATCTACCTGTATTTGGAGCGTGCAGTGGACAATAATGAATTTGATATAGCCTTTTCTACATCAATTTTTTAAAAGTATGCCTTCAATATAGCAATTATTACACATCATAACATGTAGGGTTTAATTAAATGTTAAAACACAACTGCATAAAGCAGAAATCCAATCTGATTTGCCTGAAAATAGATTGCTGTTTCAGTCTCCTGGAATGGTTTATTTAAAAACAGTAAATGGAGAAGAAATGCATTTTCTTGTGTTGTTCTAAGCCTCAGGGGCTAAATGTAATGAATATTTTAAGAGATTATTTTAATTAAATTCCTGCACATCTAAACAGAGTAATATTTTATTATCACATACATAACCATGTAACTGAGGTATTCATTAAAGTTAACACTTTCTGGACCAGGAATTCATGATATGATTTACTGACCTTGTGCAAAAAGGCACAAATTAGGAAGAAAAATGAAGGGGGACAGACTTTGATTAATATAGGTAATGCTATACCATATTTATAATAGCCTTTTCCCTATTCTGGTTTATAAATGCAGTCACTGAGAAAGGTGCCCTGCTGAGGCTGAAATGAGGCTGAAATCGGAGCACATGCCACTAGAGTGTGGGGAAACTGATCACACTGTCAGCAATTCATTTCAAAATGATGTATTTAGTGCTCATTTCACCTTCCAAGAAGGGAAAAAAAAAAAGGGAAAGGAGTTCCTTAGACTGGAAGGTGATATTGTTATTTTCAAGGACATACCTAAGTAAAAGNAGGGGGGGGGGGGGGGGGGAAGGAGGTTAAAGGGAAAAAAAAAAAGAGGCAAAAGCCGTGCAAACAAGGAGAGCTTTATGCAGAAATTCAGTGCTACCATGCTGCTTGATAATTGCTAACATATGTGGCTCCTCTGTTTCATTGTAGTCGTCCTCGTGAGTTCTGGCGCCTTGACTACTGGGAAGATGACTTGCGGCGCCGGCGACGATTTGTGCGCAACCCCCTTGGATCCACACATCCGGAAGCGACACTAAAAGCAGCCGGAGAACATGGTCAGTGTCAAATCTCCCTTCTTGCCCGTAGCAGCAGGTTACAGTGTGTGGCAGCAAAGGCTTAGACCTTCACTCCTACAAGATGCTAGGAAAAGGGTCCCAAATGCCAAAGGCTTTTGTCATTGCTGTTCAGACGCGTCGAGTGCGAAGCTGAACTAAGCTTTGCTTCACCTAAGCAGTGCTGGCGTTTGTTAAGCTGCTCCCTTACACCTTAGCTCAGCTGGCATGTTGTGCACCCTCTGCATCTAAGGAGTACAGATGCAGGGCTCATGAAGCAGGAGGAAAGTGGCTGTAGTTTGGCCATGAATACCTGGTCGTGTTTTCTCGCAGTATATTACCTGTTTATGCTTTAGTAACTGCACAAAAAGGTCTTTCCTGTTCAGCAATGATTTCAGGGAGCCTTGGCACATACCAAATTAAAATAACACTTCTAAAGTCAGACTGCATTCACAACCTTGCTTATGTTGAAGTCTTCAGATTTTTCAGCAGGAATTTGATATGGAAGAAATAATAACAAATGCTGAAGTGTAAAGTGTTGTTCCTTACCAGTTGGCAAGGATGATTTCTACCTGGTGGTTTAAAACCAAAAAGGTTGCATTTTCTATTGTTTTCCCCCCATTTTATTATCAGTGATCACTCAGCCACAAGCTGTGTCTGTTCTAGAGGAATGCATTTACAAAAATAATACAGGAATCAGTTGGAGAATTCTATAATAAACCAAAAGATAAAGAGACAGAAAGCCCAAACGCCCAAAGCTAGTGAACTTTGAGTTTTAGTCTAGAATTTCAGCTCTCTGCAATGTAATGAAGACACATTGATAAGGTGGGAAAAAAAATCTTTGTTTTATTCACAGCTAATTTGCTTATAATTAAAGCTGAGTATCCTTCACCTTAAGGTACATGTCATGGTATAGAATAATTTAAATTTAGGTCTTTTTTGGTCTGTGAATTACTGCATCCATCTGTGCGTGCATACACACACACACATTATATGTGGAGGCAAATACATTCTGCTAATTTAAAATTAAGACTGTTGTATGAATATAGAAGAACATCACTGTTGTAAAGTTAGTTTCCATCAGGCATCTTAACCTCTTGCACTCAGCCTTAAAGAGCCATTTCTAGGAGAAAATGTCTACAATATGTCAGCTGATATAATGCCAAATGTGACATCAGCCCTCTAAAATAAATGACCATAGAGAGAATAGTCAATAAAGTGATCTGAGAGCAATGTTCATAGAGCCCTACCTCTTTGACTGGAGAAAGAGGAACAAGATGGAGAATTAATTAGCCCATTTTTTTGCTTTGGGGCTTGTTGTTCTTAATACTGTGTGTTGTTTCTGTGCCATGGACTGAAAGGGCACAAGAATTCTTTGTTTAATACTCCATGGAAAAACCACAACTGCCCCCCTTTAATATTTTATGTACTTAAGTAGATCTTCTCATAATTTTAGCATCCTATTTCATATTTAATCTTCATATTGTTTATCAAAATACTGAAAAATATCTTTTTACTGCAAAATATTTAGAGCTCCTGTCTATAGTTGTGTGACTAATTATTCCATAAGTAAACCCACACTAATACAGTTATTCACCTTTCATAGTAATGGGATATTTTCACTAATCCATGCTGCATTTCAAGGGCTGTGGCTAAAACTCAATTTGTAATTGTCAGGAGCACAATTTGGGTCAGTAGAGAAGAAAAGGGAATAGAAGTGGCTCTATTTCATAGGTAGCTAATAGGCATAGGAGGCAGCTAACCCAGGTAATTTAGAAAGAGCTAATTGTTTTGTTTCTACCTTTCTGTTCAGAATTTGACATCTTTAACAGACTTCTATTATGTGTAATAATTTCTTGATGTTATTTTATGCCAAACTTGATTGCCTTTGTTATCTGCTACCATTCTGTTTCTTTATCTCTGCAGTGAGTATTCTACTTTACCTTACTTTATCTACTTCCAAGCCAGGATAATGACTTTGCTGTAAGTCATTATTTGAAGTGATTTCTGAAAAGATAGAAGATTAGTATCTGTCTGAGCGTGCCTATGTAGGTGACTGCCTTGTTCCAGCACCTTCCACTGGGAGGCTGTAAATCAGATGCCCAAAGTACAAATCCAAGTTCAACTGGAACCTATATCTAATGTATAGGCATGCAGAGATTAGGGGGTTCTCTGCTTTTCTTTGTGGTTTTTTTGGGGGGGTTTTGTTGCTTCTTTGGGGTTTTTTTTTGTTGTTTGTTTCAGATTTGGGTTTTTTAAGTCTCAAAATACAGTTGTCAGGTCAGCTGGTGTAGTCTCTTGCTCTGTTTTTTTCTGAATGGTGTTTATAATATTAACCAATCATTATAAATGATAAGATAATATTAATATTATAATTTTAATTAATATTATAATCTGAAGCAATTTTTAGGTCAGAAAATCCTATTATTTTCATATTTTTGGAACCAGGCTTTCACATCCTGTTTTCATAATGTAGATACCCCTAGAATTCAGAGAATATTTGCCCTGGTATTTTGTTATTTCTTATCAATAATTTATCATTCATTATTCTGTATAAATTAATTTGACATGTCTCTGAAGCAAAAGTATTTAAAAATAATGAGTAAAAGGTTCCCTGCTGCCTAATTAAGGTTTTCTCAAAGCAAAACCCAAACCTGAAATTGGGCATAAGGGATTTTGCCAAAAGGGAGAGAGGGGAAAAGACTACAGGAGCAATGGAGAAGTATTATTGCAGTGGCCATGCTTGAAGGCATGGATTTGAGCACACTTTGCATTAGCAGATAACGTTATCAACTGCTTGGTGTCTTTCAAATCAAACCAGATCTATTCTCCCCCCAAGAGAGCTCACAGGTCTAGGAAAGATCAGAGTTTGCAGCTGAGAAAATGACTCAGAAACAATCAGAAGCCTAGAAACTGTTCAGTAAAAGCTAGAGAGAACACCACCAGCACTCAGCTCTGCTGCAGCCTACTTCTGTGTCTTAGTAGCAAGAACCAATCTTTTCTAGGGATTGATTTGATTTGAAGGAGAACCTCTGGTGCAGAGGTGGCAGAATAAATACCTGAAGACTAATGTTCTCTGTTCAGACAATCAATACCAGCCCCATGACTATACTTCTGGCTACCTTCTAGTTAAAAACAAATTTTTTAATTCTGACAATTTAATTGCCATTCCCAAGTTCACATTAACTTGCTTGGGAAAAAAAGGCTTGAGGTAATTTTTCAAAGAGGAGGGAAAAAAAAAATGCTTTGAAAATGGCAATTTGTAACAGTCAGTCTGGTGGTGTATTGTGGGGGAAGGAGAGAGAGGAGAGGGTGGTTTGGTGGGAGACAGGATGGAAAGAGTTAACTCTTTTCTGTTCTGCCTTTCAGCTATTGTTTAGAAATGAAACCCAAATACTTCCATAGGTGGTGTGAAAGTGCCAACAATGACTCCTTGAAACCTGTTGGGATTTTTAGGTTGACCCCCAAATACAGTGTTTTGTGAGAGAATCTTGGAGCTGCTAGGAAGTACCTTATGAAGCTTCTTAAGAGGGGATTTGTTGTTTGCTATTTAGGTTTGTTAAAAACTGAGGGAGAGGGAGATTAAACCAGTCTGCAGAGTGCAGAGCTTTGGGACTCCATGGGGCTAGCTGCTGATCACTTGCAGGACTGAATTGACTGGTCAGGTTTCTTTGCCTCAACTCAAGGGATGAAAAAGAAGTCTTAAAAATAATACTGAAAAAAATCCTGATGGGAAAGTGTTGGGGTTTGGGGTTTTTTTTTCTCCACTGTTATTCTTTTAAACAAATAGGAAAACTAGAGGGAGGCTTCTGGGAGCCCTCTTTAAATAAACAGATAGTAAGGGAGTTCTAATGCATCTTTTCCCTGAATTGCTTTNGGGGGGGAAGAGAAAAAAACCCTAATATTATCTTCTGTGTCATGCTTTCTGATACTTTATTTTTCAAATGGCCTTTAAAAGTTGTATCTTGCATGTAAGGGTAAACTGTAGACAAAGACTTCAAAATAATCTGTTGTTCTATGAATGCCTTAAGCTTCTTCAGCAAGGTAAGCTGTGTTCCACAGGTTTTATAGGAATATATAAGGCTCTTTCAGATGCAGAGATCTGTTTGCAAAAAGCTACTTGAAGAAACTGGGTGTTACTGAGCTATTTGGGAAGGATGGCATGGAATTACACTAATGAATTACAGTATTGCAATTGCTGTTCAGTTAAACACACTGCCAGCAGGCTGTTTTATCCTGTGCAATACATGGGCCATGCCTTGAGGTCTTGGTGTTGTAAAGGTGTATGTGAATGACTACTTAGGTCTGCAGGACTGGGGCCAGAAGCTCCAGTCATGTCAAGAACAGGCAGACCTGGCAGAGAGCAGGTTGGGTTAGCAGGTGACAGAGCAGGGTTCGGGACCAGTGTATATGGGAACATGGATACATGGGAACTGAGTATTTCACATGATGCCATGCTCCATCCTAGCTAGCTCTAATCAGCAAGTATAGAAGGAGAACTAGACTGTGGCCTGCCCACATCAGTGCATTTATCCACAGAAAATATGTGAATCCATGTGGATTATGTTAAGTTCTCTGCAGATATTCCTGTGAGTGAGGCTGTGTTGGTTGCAGGTGTAGTGCTTTATTCAAGTCAGTGTAGAAAGAGCAGACTCTGGTTCAGATGTCTTCACTGCCTTTCCAGTAGGTAGTGTCTACAGTGGTGCAGACAGGTTCTGCATCTTCCTGTGCCTGAGAGCAGCTCTCCTGCACCTCAGGAAATGTGGTGACTAACATCACATGCAAAGAGATGACAAATTCATGAAAATGGACTAAAAAAGCTTATGGTCTAAAATCTTTTCTTGAAAAAGGCAGCTCCATAAGATGTGTGGGTTTGAAGTGTAATATATCAGTAGTTGGGGAAAGAAAGGAGATCTGAATAAGTGGTGAAGATGAGGCAGGACGTGTGTGTTTCTGTTATACATCCAGTCATCTTTCCCTTGGAAGTTCTCCTGCTGCTTTGGTTGTTTCTTAATGGTAGATGAGAAGACTGAAGGACATACTAGTATTTTGGACAAGTTGTGCAAAACATACAGGGATTAAGCTATGATCTTGGCTCTCAATTAAATCCTAAATGAGAATAGGTAAAAGAGTAGTTTGAAATAGGATCTTTAGTATTACACAGCTTGTAGCAGGGGAAGCAAAAATGGCAGATACATGCAGTGCAGATGGAGGTTTTGAAACAACAAAATACTGTTGGCCTGTATTAAAAACCATAAAATAAATTGCTGTCCTTGACTTTATCCCTGGGATGTTTTTGTTCTATTTTACTTTTTTTGATCTTCAAGGGAATGCTGGTAGGCCACTGAGTAGCAGTGCATGTGGTGTATATTAGCATACTGTTGGTAATTTTACTGCTGCTAACTTAAAATCCTCAAGGGGGAGTTAATTACAGGAAAACCTTTCTAAATATCAGCTGCATATTTTCCATGACAAGAAGGTTTTCAACTCACCTTGAACAACTCCAGAATCTGAGTTATCATCATTTCCCTGAGCACATTTGAGAAGAAAGTAAAAGTTGTGTTTGTAGAATGCACTAAAAGTTTTAGTCATTTATTTTTTTTTAAAGGCTAGCTGCACAAGTGGCAGTAACTGGTTGGGGAGAAAGGATCGTGCATAAATTGCATTTGATTTTGTGTGGCAAGTCGAACTTCCTTTTCTTTCTGCTTTGTGTTTGTTTGGGTTTAGGGGGGAGTGTTTTGTAAGCTCAAGGCCTAAACTAAACCCAGTGTATTTGGTGGTTTGGGGTTTTTTTGTTTGTTTATTTATTTATGTGTGTTTCTTTTTCAGTTTCTGCTTAATTCAAAAGCTTATTATTTGCAATTTATGTGCATAGATTTACTTCAACAATTGAAAGTTTCTGTACTGTCCCTGGGGAATTGCTGCCTTCTGTAAATGTTTGCAGATTAACATATTTTAAAGGCAGGCAGTGGAACTTCAAATCAAATGTGGCAGCGATCAGGGGGAAAGCAATGAGCAGTGCATCGGGGTTAGCGGGTCCTGATGTGTTTGAGTGGTTTTCAAACAGAGCTGTGCCATTGGCATCCTCAGGCTATTTTTTAAGAAACACTTTTTATTTCGAACGTAAAAAAAACCCCAAACACCACACACACTGCTGGATTTTGGCTTTTACTACAGCAACTGAGAACTTTCCTGCAGAGCAGTTGTTGTTGTCCTTCTGATGCTTCTTTGCGCTTGTGATTTAAATAATAAAAGAGATTTCGAGCTAGCAGTGCCGAGGCGAGGTGAGGAACACTGCCAGGTAGCACAGCCCACCCTGGGCAGCGGGGGATGCGGCGCGGGGGATGCGGGAGCCGTGCGGGGGGTTCGCTCCGGGGGAATGGGAGAATGATGGGCACGGCAGGGGCAGCTTCTCCTGCCCTGTTACCGTGTGTAGCGTGAAATGTGTTCTCTGGGTAAAACGAGCTTCTGGTTTACGTCTCTTCCCTTCCGAAAACTCGGGGGTGAGCCCAGAAACGTCCCTTAGACTCATTGTACCTCTTGGAAGCAGGTGCACGATGTCCTCTGCTTCCGACCATGATCGGGTGGCTGTTGTTTTTTTAATCGTTCCCCCTCCCGCGTCCATCTCCCAGGCTTGTGAGACGAGATGTGCGTGTTCTGCCTCCGCGGTAACGTTCCTGGCTGAGCGGCAGGGATCCGGGGTTGCAGCTCCAGCAGCAGGGAGGAATGGAGGCGGCTCCATCGCCTTCCCAGCTCCCGAGGAGCTCAGCATTCCCCCGGGAGGACTCCCCTCCGCCTCCCGCCGCCCCGGGATTTATTTATCGGTGTGTATCGTATCCGCTGATAGCTGCGGGTTTGCCGGTCGCCGCCGGCCTGTTGCGCTGCACCCCC